>JASTWL010000748.1:0-85952 GCA_035220575.1 Temnothorax rugatulus | reverse complement strand
AACAAACTCTGCCAAACTAACTCACTCTGCCAAACTAACTCACTCTGCCAAACTAACCAATCTGCCAACAAACTCTGCCAAACTAACAAACTCCGCAAACTAAACTCACTCTACCAAACTAACTCACTCTGCCAAACAAACTCTGCCAAACTAACTCCGCCAAACAAACTCTGCCAAACTATCAAACTCCGCCAAACTAAACTCACTCCGCCAAACTAACAAACTCTGCCAAACTAACTCACTCTGCCAAACAAACTCTGCCAAACTAACAAACTCTGCCAAACTAACTCACTCTGCCAAACAAACTCTGCCAAACTAACTCCGCCAAACAAACTCTGTCAAACTAACAAACTCCGCCAAACTAAACACACTCTACCAAACTAACACACTCTGCCAAACTAACAAACTCTGCCAAACTAACTCACTCTGCCAAACTAACTCACTCTGCCAAACAAACTCTGCCAAACTAACTCCGCCAAACAAACTCTGTCAAACTAATAAACTCCGCCAAACTAAACTCACTCTACCAAACTAACTCACTCTGCCAAACAAACTCTGCCAAACTAACTCCGCCAAACAAACTCTGTCAAACTAACAAACTCCGCCAAACTAAACTCACTCTACCAAACTAACACACTCTGTCAAACTAACAAACTCCGCCAAACTAAACTCACTCTACCAAACTAACACACTCTGCCAAACTAACTCTGCCAAACTAACAAACTCTGCCAAACTAACTCACTCGGCCAAACAAACTCTGCCAAACTAACTCACTCTACCAAACTAACTCACTCTGCCAAACTAACTCTGCCAAACTAACAAACTCTTTTTTTTTTTTTTTTTTTTTTTTCGTGGAGAAATCTTCAACTGCTGGGTTCCCGGATCTTTAAAAAGGTCCGGTATGTGGCCCGGCAGCCCCCTCTGATGTAGGAGGGGGAAGACCCCCTCGCCCTCCGGGGAGAGAGACGAGGGGAGTGCCGGATTCTGCGGGTGATGCGTCCGATTACAGGGGAGGCGGCGAGGAGGGCCTAGGCCCCCCACCCGCGTGCCCCCAAGGATCGCGGCCCGCAGCCTACCGGCTAAAACTCCACGGGTGTCCATCCTTGCGCCGGTTGGAGGCGCCCCGGGAACTGGCTATCATTACTTCCGGGGCGCCTCCGGCGCGCGGAGCCTGTTCTGGCTCTCTAACACTAGAGCTTTGCGCTCTCGGCCTTGATTGGCCGCTCCATTATCTGTTATATGTGGCGGGGTGTGACACCACCTCGCCCCGCCACTCCTCCCTTTGTTTTTGGGAGGTAGTTCGACGTCCCCGTTGTCCCCGCCGGGACGCCGAACCTCCCGTCCTCCGGACTTCCCTCCCGTCGGAGAGGGAAGGCCCAGAGGTGCTGCACGGCTCTTGCCGTTATTGCGGCGTGTTATCCGTCGACTGACTTTTGTCGGCGGATAAGGTGGGGGGGCGGACTTATGGCGCTGACTGCGCGTGTAGTCCGCCCCGCTAGATCTCTCGTTAATCGGATTGATCCGCCGGGTCAGGAGGATTTACCTCGCCCCGGCGGATTCTCTCCGCCTCCTCCTTGCGCGACATCACCTGTCCGCAGAAACTGGTGAATGCCCGCCATATTTCCTGGTCCCCGACCATAGCCGCCACTATGGTCGGGAGGGAGAGGTCACGACCGACCTCCCCCTGTAAGACACGGCGCTGGGCCGCCCACGCTGGACAGTGCGCCAGCGTGTGCTGCGCCGTGTCTCTCTCCTCGTCGCAGTGGTGGCACTTCGTCGTGGCCTCCTTACCAATGCGGTGCAGGTACACACCGAAGCACCCGTGCCCGGTGAGCACCTGCACCGCGTGAAACGTTAGTCCGAGTCGCCGACTGTCTAGCCATTCGGCTAGACAGGGCCGGACAGCGTCGACCGTCCTCCGGCCGTACTCGGCGTTAGCCAGCCAAGTCTGCCATCGTCCGATGAGGGCGGTCTTCTCCTGGAGTCTGATGGCTCTACGGGCCCTCGGCAGGACTGGATCTCCCCCAGCCCGCAGTTCCCGCTCACGCCTGTACACCTCGGCGTACTGGCGGGCTGCGAGCTCTAGCGGGGGAAGCCCCGCGAGGACCGTTGCCGCCGCGTGTGAGACGGTGCAGTACGCGCGTGACACTCTTAGGGCAATGGGCCGCTGAACCTGGCGTAGCATCGCCTGATTCTGGCCCGAGCCCTCGACCACTGGCGCCCATATCGGGGCGCCGTAGAGTGCCATGGCGTGCACCGTCGTGGCGTAGAGCCGGCGAGCACGACCGCTCGCCCCTCCCAGGTTGGGCATCAGCCTGGCCAGACTGTTGGCCACGCCCTTGGCTCTGGGAGTCAGGCGAGCAAAGTGCTCGCCGAAACTCCAGGTGCTGTCCAGCCAGAGGCCCAGCAATTTCATGCTGGCCCCCACGGGGACCCGGACCCCCTCCACTATGATGTGGACCCCCGGCGGTCTCCCCTTAGACTTGTCGTAAAAGAAGACAGCCTGTGTCTTCTGGGGAGCCACCTTGAGGCCCACTTTCCTCATCGCGGCCACGACTGCCGCCACTGCGACATTGGCCTTTGTCCTGGCCTCCTCCCACGTGTCGCCCTCGACTCCCAGGAATGTGTCATCGGCGAAGCCGCTCAACCAGCATCCCGGGAGGAGGGCGATCCGGAGAACATAATCATACCCAATGTTCCACAAGAGTGGCCCTAGGCGGTCCCCTTGTGGAACTCCCCGCACGACCAGCCTGACCCGGACCACGCCATCCTGGTCCGTATAGGCCAATTCCCTGTCCCGCAGATAATCGAATAATGTGGCCACAAGGTAAGGGGGCACTCCATGGTACAGGAGCGCGTCCCTTATTACCGGCCACGGCAGGGTGTTGAACGCGTTCGCCACGTCAAAACTGACGCCGAGCAGCACCCCGCCTTCCTCCAAAGCGGCCTTCAGGAGGGACTCGATGCGCTTGATCGCATCGATCGTCGACCTTCCCTTCCGAAAGCCGAACTGGGCCTGTGACAGATCAGGCCCAGTGCGGGACAGGTGCTGGACGATTCGGTCGGCTATTATCCGCTCAAAGAGCTTGCCGACCTCGTCCAGCAAACAAATCGGCCTATACGCCGACGGCTGGTCGGCGGGTTTCCCCGGTTTTGGGGAGGAGGACCAATTTTGACCTTTTCCACGCCCTGGGGAACCGGCCTTGTTTGAAACACTTGGTGTAGATGACGCGCAAGCGCTCGGCCAGTTCCCCCGTGGCCAAGGACCAGGCTTTTCCCGGAACCCCGTCCGGCCCTGGAGCTTTGCCTGCCTTGAATTTCTTGGCGGCTTTTCTCATCTCGTCCATGGAGACCTCGAACTCCTCGCACCAGTCCGTCGCAGGCGGACTGGGACCTCCGTTCACCCTCTCCCCGGGATCGTCCGGGAAGAGGTGTCCACCACTTCCTCGAGGAATTCGGGCTCCATGGACTCCGTGACTGGGGGCGTCCAAGTCCTCAGTTTTCCGAGGACCATGCAATATGGGCGCCCCCACGGATCTTCGTCCAGGGCCTGCAGGAGTTCCTGCCATGACCGGTCCTTGGCCCGCTTAATGGCCCAGGAGTAGAGCCGCTTGGCGGAGCGGTATTCCACTCCCGTCTCGTCCAGTCTGCGCTGGTTGCCGCCCCTCCTTGCGCGCAGCCAGCGCCGCCTGGCTTGAACGGAGGATCGCCTCAACTCGGCGATCTCCTCCGTCCACCACCAGGCGGCCTTCCTTATTTGCGGCTTGGATCGGGGCATGGCGGCGTCGCAAGCCGCCGTCATGATTCCCCCGATCCAGCTTGCCGCTTCGTCCACGTCGTCCGAGGCGGCCGCCACGTCGTCGACCCACAATGAGGCGTTTATGGCCGCCCTCAGACGGTCGGCGTCCAGCTTTTTGACGGCCCACCTCGGAAAGCGCGACTCAGCCTCCCTGCGGCGGGCCCGGACCTCCGGAGGAATGGCCGAAATGCTCATCTCGATGAAGAGGTGGTCGGATAACGACTCCACCTCCTCGGCCACCCTCCAGTCCCTCACCCTACGGGCGACAGAGGGGCTTGCCCACGTCAAGTCCACTATGGACCCCCCCTGCCGCCTGACACATGTCTGAGCAGTGCCCGTGTTCAGGACTACGAGGCCCAGGCCCGCCATCCACGCTTCCAAGATCCTCCCTCGCCTGTCGGTGGCCGGGGAGCCCCACAACGCCGACTTGGCGTTGAAATCCCCGGCCACCAGTATTTCCCTGCGAGCGGGAGGAATCCTTAGGACGCAGTCTCTGAGGTCTGCGAGTACCCTCTCGTATGAGGCCGTATCCACGTTAGGGGAAATGTAGACCCCCGCCAAGTAGACACGGCCCCACTTTGCCACTACGAACCCGTCCCCCTCCTCGAACTTCGAGAAGGGAACGGGCTCCCGGGTCCGCCGCCACGTGACAGCCACAAGGCCACAAAGACTCCCCGCCCACAATGCGTGGTTCTGAGGAATCCGATGCGGCTCCGCGGCGATCCCAATTTCGCAGCCCCGCTCCGCCATTGTGTGGATGAAAGCATCCTGTGAGCCGGGGCTGCGGTTTAAATTTCCCTGAAGTATGCGTAGGGGCATTATGGTTGCTCGTCGTTTGAGGCCTCCATCCCCCTCGCATCTCCTTTAGTATCCTCGGGTGATTTCTCCGGGGTTATCTCCATGCCGATTTGGCCTGATATCTCAGGTGCCTCGTTGGGGACTCCTGGTGGCGCCGATGATTGGGGGGGCATCCCTTCGAGCGCCACCTCTGGTGTTCCCTCCTCCTTACGTTCCAACGTTGGATCGGTCCCCGCCGTTGGGAGTTCTTGATTCGGCACTGTCTTTGGCTGTCCCGACACTCCCGCCGTGGAGCCGTCCCTGTTCTTTTTCCTACGCTGCGGGAGGGGTTTTTCCGCGTCTCCCTTCCCGTTGTCTTCGTCCACTGCGACTGAGGCGACTCTTTTCCGAGGCCTCTTGTCGACGACCTTTACGTTAACGTTGACCGTTTCCATTCCCGTGACTGTGGGCCGCTGGGGTCGGGGACGGGACTCGCTCCTGGCCGCATTTGAGGGCCCCCCGTTGCCCCTGCCCATCATTCTGCCAGGCCTCGCCTTTTTCCTGGCGGGTTGACAGGCTCTTCCCCCTGCACGGTGGTTCGCCGGTCTACCCAGGTCCGAGCAGACCGGGCAGCATGGCGTCCCCTTGCAATCCCGCGCCCGATGTCCGTCGCCCCCGCAACGGTAACATCGGGCGCTCCTGTCCGCCTCACTCAGACATTGCGAGCGGACATGCCCCCCCTCCAGGCATTTGAAACACTGGAGGGGACGGCTCTCCAGGGCTTGGACGCGGACTGCAAACCAGCCCATCATTATTCGTCCGCTTCCCTGCAGGACGGCGTTTGCAGCCGCAAGGGGACACCTGACCCAGGCTGTGTTGAGCCCGTTTGTCCCCCTGCGCAGCTGCCCCACCTGTATCCGGGATGGCGGACACCCGCCTATCCCGGATATTTTTTCGGCTATTTCCTCAGCCGAAATAGAGTCCTCCAGATCTAGGACACGTAGTTCGCTAGTCTTTTCCGGCCTTGATATTTTTACCGTGGGGCGGTCCGCGAACAGCTTGGCAAGGCTGTCCGCAAGCAGATCCGCCTTTGGGCCGTTCTCCCTTCCCGGGATCTCTATGATGAGAGCCCCGGTCTGGGCTCTCTTTGGCCTAAACCCAGCGGTGAAGCCCATCTCCGCCGGGTTTATTTTCGTTCTGGCCTCGCGGAGGAGGTCTTCGTAGCCTCCCTCCGCACTGGTGATAACAATTGCGGCGCTCCTGGGAGGCTTCTTCCTCGCCGCTTTCTTGTTGATCGCCTCCGTGGCCTGTTTGGACCGGCTGGTCGTTTTCGCCGGTGCGGGCTTGGCCACTTCTGATTTCCCTTTTGTGAGAGGCGGCTCAGCCTTGCCTCTGCCCTTTCCGGAGGCGGGCTGATTTGCTTGTCTTCCCTTGTTCCTCTTCTTTGAGACGGTTTGCCAGGCTTCCTCTGCCTGTTTCGCGGTCTTTCGAGGAGCTGAGGAGCCCTTGCTGGCCCATTTGTCACTCGTGGGTCCAGCGTCCTTGCGTCCCGTTGTTGTCGTTGACTTATTCCCGGCCGAAGCTGTCCCGGCTACTTCCGCGAAGGAAGGCTTTGTTTTGGGGTTTTTATTTCCCTTCCCCGACTTGGGGTCGGGTTTACCGTCCTTGGTTGGGCCGCGGCTCGGTGCTGCGTCCGCAGTTGCCGCTGGCATCTTCGCGGCGCCCACAGGAGCAACAGGTTGCCCCTTCGCCAGTTGTGTCACCAGCGAGGCGATCATGTCTTCGAGTTTTCCTACTCGCTGCGCGATCACCTCCGTCGCTGTGTGTTGAGCATCGGTCGCAGTTTGCCGTGCGTCAATCGCCATAGCCATCGGTGGTACCGCCTCTTCCAAGACGGTCGACTTACCCCCAATCGAAGGCCTTATTACTGGTGGCATGCCTTCCTCTCTCATTTTTTGCATGAGCCTCTGTCTATTTCTTTTAGACTCGGCCTTTTCCCTCCTAACTTCATCGTCTTCGTCCGAGGACGTTTCCGCGATGAAGTTGACCTTCTTCTTTTTCCTAGTGCCCTTCTTCTCAGTTGGAGAGGGTGGAATGGGGAGGTCGTCGTCCAACTCCACCTCCATAGGGGCCCCCCTGAGGCGGGACGACAGCTTCTCCACCTGCTTGCGGAGCCTCTCATTGTCCTCCTTCACCGCGGTCACTTGGGCGCGAAGCTCGTCCACCTCCGCTTCTTGGGCGTAGTGATCGTCACAGTTCGTACGGGTGACCATGTGATTGATGGCGGCAGTGATGGTCGCTGCCGCCTTGATCAAACACCCCTGGTGTGTTCCCTGGAGGTGTTTGGCGGTGGAACAAACTTTGTCCACCATCCTCACCGCCTCCAAAACCCGATTTGGAAGATCCCTTGTTGGGGCTTCCCGGAGTTCGTCCATCATTTTCCGCTCCCTAGCCCTTCGGTTCTTGGAGAGCTGGGCGGGTGCTGAGGGGTCTAGAAGATGCCTCAATCTTTTGTCCTCCTTTTCTTCGGCCCTCCTTTGTCTGACGGTCTTGTTCTTGGGCTGCGCGGTAGTCGACAAGTCCGTCTGCGCGGTGGCCGACAAATCCGTCTCCTCGTCTTCGTCCGAGATGGACACTACGTCGTCCATCGTGGCATCGGATTGTTCCGCCTCGTGTACAAGCGCATCCACACCCGTCCTTTGCAGGAAGTGTGGTGACTTATTTGGGAGGTTCTCCGCGGTCGATCTTTCCCCAGCTGGGGAGGGAGCGACGAACACTGTATCCTCCGTCCTCTCAATCTTTTTCAATCGGGCGCTTGCCGGGCCTCTAAGCTTGCCCTTGTTGCCGTCCTTGGGCATGGGGGTGACAGGATCTCCTGTGACTCCCGACTCCACTCTACCATCGGCGGTAGCTCGTTCCGCTCCAGGACCCGCCGCCAACCCTGGAGTTAGCCCGACGTATGATGACGACGGGGAGAGGCCGGGACGATACCCCTCTTCCGCCGGGCCCTGGGTGTCCGAAACCCCTGGGCCGGTAAGTTTTACTTCTTTTACCTGGCTCATTTTCATATTTTTAAAAGAATGGTTTGATTTCGGAGTGTCCTTCTCCTAGGCTGGTTGCCCACCACGGCTAACGAGCCCAGCCTGCCCGAGCTCGGGTATCCCCGGGTCCGCAAACCCGTATCGAGGACGCCTCCCCGGAGATTTCCGAGAAGCCGCCCCCGACCCGTGAGGCCACGCCCGCCGATCGGCGCCGACGCCTGAGACCCCACCCCCCCCCCCACCCACGCACGACGAGGGAAGCTGGCCGAGCCGAGGCTCGATCCCAGCACCGGCCGAGCGAACTCGATCCCGGCCCCGCCGCACGCGACGAGAGAGGAAGAACAAGGCCCCACCGCCGACGCCACCAACGGGCACCTCCGCGCGTCGCCGGTCCTTACGTCCGGCGACCAGACCCGCCGGCCCCGACCTGGAAATATGTCCCAGCGGCCCGACGGGTCTCCCACCCAGGCAGCCCGACCCCGGCCTCCGAATACGTCGGAGCGGCTCGGAACTGCCCTCCGTGTCGGAGACACCGTGGGACCACGTCCCTGGTGTGCACGTCCCCAACACGGGCCTCCCCTCCGGTCGTCCCTGCACCACGTACAGGGACTCCCGAAAGAGGGTTACCCCCGTCTCCCCTGCCGGAGCACCGGCGTGCAATGGGTAACGAGACGAGGGTCTTCCCACCTCCTCGGCGAGACGGCATCCCTGCCCGCCTCGGAGGTGAGGACCTCCCACCCTGGATCCCCAAAAAATGTGGAACGCTTCACGATTTTGCGTGTCATCCTTGCGCAGGGGCCATGCTAATCTTCTCTGTATCGTTCCAATTTTAGTATATGTACTGCCGAAGCAAGTACAAAAAGGGTGTGCCGAAGCTCATCCCCTGGCCCTACACGGACCAGACTCCCTCCCGGGAAGACCACCCCCGCTGCTCTCCCTGGCAGCCTATGGGGGCGGCCCCCGTCCACGTGTCAACTCCGTTTATTTTGGGTGGGTGAGCCGGCAACCCCACCAGGCGGACGCTTAACGATTGCATTGTCGATCTCGACGCAATAGAACCGAGAGAAGGCCCTTTAGCTGGGGTCGTTAATCCCAGTGCCAGCTCGCATCGGCCGCAGCACCGCCATTAGGAGATGCATCCATGCTGATGCACCTCCCCCCGGGCGCACTCCGCGTTTTTATACGAGGGGGAAGGCGCACCCCTGTTGGTATGATGCGTGATCTCGGGAGTTCCTGAACTCCCTTGATCATTCATCATCCCCTATCCCGTGGCCTGGCCTTCGAGTTTTTACCCTAGGGGAAGGCCCCCGAACCCCTGGACGTCTAGCGGTGTGTCACGACAGAGTCCCCGAGACAGGGTCTTGAAAACTCCCGCGCGACACCTCGCCCTCTCGCGAACCCGCTTTGATGATCTGTCCACGCTGGCATCCCCCACGGAGGGAATGTCGCGCTTCCAGACCATCCCTACCCGGATCTCCTGCTCATGAGGAGTAGCTACGCCCTATGTCCCTACTGCCTCCGTTGGTGCAGGGTGAGGCGAGGCCCTGTTTGGGTCACATGTACCCCCGAAGATATTTGTCATTCACAAATACCTCCGGCCCGAAGCCTACGCGTTTTTATACGAGGGGAAGGCCGGCCCCTCTTGGTGAGATGTTTGGCATCGGGATCCAAGGATCCTTCAAACATCCATCCCCCCCTACCCGTGTCCCCGCCTTCGAGTTTTTCAACAGGGGAAGGCGGACCCCTGTTCACCCCGGTGATGGGAGACGGGCGGCCCCAAGGCGCGAAGACTCGAGGGACCGCCCGACCGTCAACCATCCCCGGGGTTAGCGCGCCGCGGATGCGAATGGATGCTCTGTCCGCGCGGGCGCCCTCCCACGGGGGAAGGCGCCGACGTTTCCAGAGCATCCCCTACCCGGATCTCCTACACATAGGAGTAACTACGTCCCTACTGCCTCCGTTTGTGCAGGGTGAGGCGGGCCCCTGTTTGGGTCTCGTGTACCCCCAAAGATATTTGCCATGTGCAAGTATCTCTGGCCCGAGCGCTCTCCGAGTTTTTATACGAGGGGGAGGCGCACCCCTGTTTGTATGATGCGTGATCTCGGGAGTTCCTGAACTCCCTTGATCATTCATCATCCCCTACCACGTGGCCTGGCCTTCGAGTTTTTACCCTAGGGGAAGGCCCCCGAACCCCTGGACGTCTAGCGGTGTGTCACGACAGAGTCTCCGAGACAGGGTCTCGAAAACTCCCGCGCGACACCTCGCCCTCGCGAAACCCGTTTTGATGCTCTGTCCGCGCGGACATCCCCCCACGGAGGGAGATGCCAACGCTTCCAGACCATCCCTACCCGGATCTCCCACTCATGAGGAGTAGCTACGTCCCTACTGCCTCCGTTTGTGCAGGGTGAGGCGGGCCCCTGTTTGGGTCACGTGTACCCCCGGAGACACTTGTCATTCACAAGTATCCCCGGCCCGACCCGTGGCCTATGAGTTTTTATACGAGGGGAAGGCCGGCCCCTGTTGGTGGGATGTCTGACATCGGGACCCGAAGGTCCTTCGGCCATCCATCCCCCACCTATCCGTGTCCCCGCCTTCGAGTTTTACAGGGGAAAGGCGGACCCCTGCCAGCCCGGGGGACGCCAGGCGGACAATCCCAAGGCGCGAAGACTCGAGGGACGATCCCAAGGCGCGAAGACTCGAGGGACCCCGCCGTCGTCCCCAAGGCTAACCCGTCGCGAGTGCCACCGTCGGGCACTTTTATACCAAGCCCCCTTGTGAGATCCTAAGATCTCCCAAGGGCGCGACTACCTACCCGGCCCTCCATTGCGAGGGTAATCTAACCCTACCTAGGAGCACAGTCCCGGAGCCTCGAGAGGAGCCCGATCAGCTTTCCCTCCGCTCCAGGCAAGGGGATTGCCCCCTCCTGCACCCCGGCCCAATGATGAGATTCGGGATCTAAAGAGATCCCTCCTCCCAACATCAAGCCCTTCCGGTACAAACCCGGGCGGGTGACCTGCCACCCTCGCGAAATGGGAGTGAATTCACGAGTGATTCACTCCCGATGCGCTCTTAGCACATGTCGCAGCCCTCAGAGCTGCGGCATGTGAGCCCTCTCACCACGGCAAGGTGGCGCATCCTCGAGAGGGCTGTCAACAAACTCTGCCAAACTCACTCTGCCAAACTAACTCTGCCAAACTATCTCTGCCAAACTCTGTCGAACAAACTCTGCCAAACAAACTCTGCCAAACTAACAAACTCCGCCAAAATAACCAAACTCTGCCAAACTAACAAACTCCGCCAAACAAACTCTGCCAAACTAACAAACTCTGCCAAAGTAACTCACTCTGCCAAACAAACTCTGCCAAACTCACTCTGCCAAACTAACTCCGCCAAACTCTGTCAAACAAACTCTGCCAAACAAACTCACTCTGCCAAACTAACTCCGCCAAACAAACTCTGCCAAACTAACAAACTCTGCTAAACTAACTCACTCTGCCAAACAAACTCTGCCAAACTAACTCACTCTGCCAAACAAACTCTGCCAAACTAACTCCGCCAAACAAACTCGGTCAAACTAACAAACTCCGCCAAACTAACAAACTTTGCCAAACTATCAAACTCCGCCAAACTAAACTCACTCCGCCAAACTAACAAACTCTGCCAAACTAACTCACTCTGCCAAACAAACTCTGCCAAACTAACAAACTCTGCCAAACTAACTCACTCTGTCAAACAAACTCTGCCAAACTAACTCCGCCAAACAAACTCTGTCAAACTAACAAACTCCGCCAAACTAAACTCACTCTACCAAACTAACTCACTCTGCCAAACTAACTCTGCCAAACTAACAAACTCTGCCAAACTAACTCACTCTGTCAAACAAACTCTGCCAAACTAACTCACTCTGCCAAACAAACTCTGCCAAACTAACTCCGCCAAACAAACTCTGTCAAACTAACAAACTCCGCCAAACTAAACTCACTCTACCAAACTAACACACTCTGCCAAACTAACTCTGCCAAACTAACAAACTCTGCCAAACTAACTCACTCTGCCAAACAAACTCTGCCAAACAAACTCTGTCAAACAAACTCTGCCAAACTAACTCTGCCAAACTCACTCTGCCAAACTCTGTCAACAAACTCTGCCAAACTCACTCTGCCAAACTAACTCTGCCAAACTAACTCTGCCAAACTCTGTCGAACAAACTCTGCCAAACAAACTCTGCCAAACTAACAAACTCCGCCAAAATAACCAAACTCTGCCAAACTAACAAACTCCGCCAAACAAACTCTGCCAAACTAACAAACTCTGCCAAAGTAACTCACTCCGCCAAACAAACTCTGTCAAACTAACAAACTCCGCCAAACTAACAAACTCTGCCAAACTATCAAACTCCGCCAAACTAAACTCACTCCGCCAAACTAACAAACTCTGCCAAACTAACTCACTCTGCCAAACAAACTCTGCCAAACTAACAAACTCTGCCAAACTAACTCACTCTGCCAAACAAACTCTGCCAAACTAACTCCGCCAAACAAACTCTGTCAAACTAATAAACTCCGCCAAACTAAACTCACTCTACCAAACTAACACACTCTGTCAAACTAACTCTGCCAAACTAACAAACTCTGCCAAACTAACTCACTCTGCCAAACAAACTCTGCCAAACTAACTCACTCTGCCAAACAAACTCTGCCAAACTAACTCACTCTGCCAAACAAACTCTGCCAAACTAACTCCGCCAAACAAACTCTGTCAAACTAACAAACTCCGCCAAACTGAACTCACTCTACCAAACTAACTCACTCTGCCAAACAAACTCTGCCAAACTAACTCCGCCAAACAAACTCTGCCAAACTATCAAACTCCGCCAAACTAAACTCACTCCGCCAAACTAACAAACTCTGCCAAACTAACTCACTCTGCCAAACAAACTCTGCCAAACTAACAAACTCACTCTGCCAAACAAACTCTGCCAAACTAACTCCGCCAAACAAACTCTGTCAAACTAACAAACTCCGCCAAACTAAACTCACTCTACCAAACTAACTCACTCTGCCAAACTAACTCTGCCAAACTAACTCACTCTGCCAAACAAACTCTGCCAAACTAACTCACTCTGCCAAACTAACTCCGCCAAACTCACTCTGCCAAACTCGGCCAAACTCACTGAGTTTAGTTTGGCAGAGTGAATTAGTTTGGCAGAGTGAGTTTGTTTGGCAGAGTTAGTTTGGCAGAGTGAGTTAGTTTGGCAGAGTTTGTTAGTTTGGCGGAGTTTGTTAGTTTGGCAGAGTTAGTTTGGCAGAGTTTGTTAGTTTGGCGGAGTGAGTTTAGTTGGGGGAGTTTGATAGTTTGGCAGAGTTTGTTTGGCAGAGTGAGTTACTTTGGCAGAGTTTGTTAGTTTGGCAGAGTTTGTTTGGCAGAGTGAGTTAGTTTGGCAGAGTTTGTTTGGCAGAGTGAGTTAGTTTGGCAGAGTTTGTTAGTTTGGCGGAGTGAGTTTAGTTTGGCGGAGTTTGATAGTTTGGCAGAGTTTGTTTGGCGGAGTTAGTTTGGCAGAGTTTGTTTGGCAGAGTGAGTTAGTTTGGTAGAGTGAGTTTAGTTTGGCGGAGTTTGTTAGTTTGACAGAGTTTGTTTGGCGGAGTTAGTTTGGCAGAGTTTGTTTGGCAGAGTGAGTTAGTTTGGCAGAGTTTGTTAGTTTGGCAGAGTTTGTTTGGCAGAGTGAGTTAGTTTGGCAGAGTTTGTTAGTTTGGCGGAGTGAGTTTAGTTTGGCGGAGTTTGATAGTTTGGCAAAGTTTGTTAGTTTGGCGGAGTTTGTTAGTTTGACCGAGTTTGTTTGGCGGAGTTAGTTTGGCAGAGTTTGTTTGGCAGAGTGAGTTAGTTTAGCAGAGTTTGTTAGTTTGGCAGAGTTTGTTTGGCGGAGTTAGTTTGGCAGAGTGAGTTTGTTTGGCAGAGTTTGTTTGGCAGAGTGAGTTAGTTTGGCAGAGTTTGTTAGTTTGGCAGAGTTAGTTTGGCAGAGTGTGTTAGTTTGGTAGAGTGAGTTTAGTTTGGCGGAGTTTGTTAGTTTGACAGAGTTTGTTTGGCGGAGTTAGTTTGGCAGAGTTTGTTTGGCAGAGTGAGTTAGTTTGGCAGAGTTTGTTAGTTTGGCGGAGTGAGTTTAGTTTGGCGGAGTTTGATAGTTTGGCAGAGTTTGTTTGGCGGAGTTAGTTTGGCAGAGTTTGTTTGGCAGAGTGAGTTAGTTTGGTAGAGTGAGTTTAGTTTGGCGGAGTTTGTTAGTTTGACAGAGTTTGTTTGGCGGAGTTAGTTTGGCAGAGTTTGTTTGGCAGAGTGAGTTAGTTTGGCAGAGTTTGTTTGGCAGAGTGAGTTAGTTTGGCAGAGTTTGTTAGTTTGGCAGAGTTAGTTTGGCAGAGTGTGTTAGTTTGGTAGAGTGAGTTTAGTTTGGCGGAGTTTGTTAGTTTGACAGAGTTTGTTTGGCGGAGTTAGTTTGGCAGAGTTTGTTTGGCAGAGTGAGTTAGTTTGGCAGAGTTTGTTTGACAGAGTGAGTTAGTTTGGCAGAGTTTGTTAGTTTGGCAGAGTTAGTTTGGCAGAGTGAGTTAGTTTGGTAGAGTGAGTTTAGTTTGGCGGAGTTTGTTAGTTTGACAGAGTTTGTTTGGCGGAGTTAGTTTGGCAGAGTTTGTTTGACAGAGTGAGTTAGTTTGGCAGAATATTTCCAGAATATTTGTACTGTTCTTATAATTAAATATTATTTACAGTAAACTTGACGGAACATCAAAAAAGTGTACACACCATGATAAATCATCCCACGTTTTGGGCAAGACCGCAGTGCAATATTTTTAAGAAAAAAGAAGAAGATATTAAACAAATCTGGAGTAAATTAGAAAATGCTGAAGAGATTGATTTGTTATTAATTATATACGAACTGTCCGAGTTAGTGGGAAAACAAATAAATTTATAAACATGATTTACTTTATATTTATCTTTTAATTTTCCTGAATGTTCCACAGACTTCCAATTCTTTGATTTCTCATGACTCATACATCTTCTATTTGCACAATACATGATTTATATTTTTCATCTTGCTACACAGTTGTCTCCTTTAAGAATCGATCCTCAATTTTTGGAGAAACTTCATATTTCCATATCAGATCTGAAATCCAAGTAACCATATTTGTTGAGTAAAATATTGGCAGTAAATCCTGTTTGTTGAAGGATAAGAAACATACATCATTCAGTAGCCTACATGACAAGATAGTGATAAACTTTGATTATATCTGTCAAAAGCGTCTATGAAAAAATGATAATAAAAATGATTTTACAAACTTGCTCTCTCGTCAATCTGTCGTCGCATTGCTACTGATAGCTATTTGACGTTAGAATGTGACTTCTGCTTATTAGGACACACTCGACAGTAGCCTCAGAATTTGGCAACCTTACTCCGTACAGAATTGTTCTCCAGCGATTGATATTCTGCAAGCATATATATGGATGGCTGGAAAACTGAAAAAAAATCAAAGAAAAGAATCGGTTCAACAACTCCTACAATTACAGAAAGCACATAGATACCTAATCTTTTCTTTTATGAATATTAGCTACTT
The DNA here is from genome assembly GCA_035220575.1 of Temnothorax rugatulus. Lineage (NCBI taxonomy): Eukaryota > Metazoa > Arthropoda > Insecta > Hymenoptera > Formicidae > Temnothorax > Temnothorax rugatulus. Next base: position 70,740 of record JASTWL010000748.1, on the reverse strand, counting down.
ATCTGATATATATTGTTGATGACAATGATTCTAGTGAGCAAGCGAATTGATTCCAGTGTGAAGAACTATGCCACAACCATAAGTGGTATTTACTGCGACAGGTCAAAACACTGAAAAATAAAAATTATTAATTACATATAATTATTGTTAATCCACTTGCATACATATATACACATACACAATCGTACATACATGATGATATTTAAATATCATCCCAGTCGACACAGAGCATCAGTGACATTACCTCTATGTTATAATTTCGCATTCAGTAATTTTAATGTAATACAACAACATATGTTAATTACATTTACATTGAATGCGAAATTATAATGTACATGTAATGTCACTGATGCTCTGTGTCGACTAGAATCGTTTTTCACCTTATTCACGTTATTCGCTTTATATTCTCACTTAATTTCTTTTTACTTATATTTTTAGTAATTTATCATCTTTATTAAATTTTATTTTAATAAAATACTACAATGTATTTTATACTTACATTTGGATGTACAGCAGTAATACGATTTATGCTATTTAAATACACACGCGCGCACATATGTCAAAGAGGTACGTAAACTGACAGCTTTACTACTTAAACAGTGGTACTAACTCTTAGAAACTAAAATTAATCGTATAGAGATTTTCGTTCGTACCAACATTACCCCCACCACTTTTCGGGAAACTGTCGCCTAACCGCAGTGAAATGCTGCAGGGTATGTATACATATATATATATATATATACATATGTATGACATACCTATTCTTGAAATCGTTCGTTACGAAATGAATTCGTTTATGAATGAAAAGGTGCGTCAACAGGGTACCTATTCTTGAAATTGTTCGTTATGAAATAAATACGTTTATGAACGAAAAGGTGCGTTAACTGGGTTCCTATTGGCCGCGTTCAGCAGACACAACTGTTGAGTTCGTCTTATCAACACTCTGCGTTGATTGGTTGATTCTAAAAGTAAGAGCCAATCACGTTTGACTGTTACTTAGCAGCTTGGTCTGCTGAACGCGCCCATTGGCGCTCAACTAGGAAATCCCTACCTTTTTGTTCATAAACGAATTCGTTTCATAACGAACGAACGATTTCAAGAATAGGTACCCTAGGTCACCCTAGGTTCCTATTGGCGCTCAACTGGGAATCCCCACCTTTTCGTTCATAAACAAATTCGTTTCATAACGAACGATTTCAAGAATATAGGTATGTATGTATGTATGTATGTATGCTGTATGTATGTACATACCCTGGTTTGCGCCAAAATTTTCTTATTTTATACCCTTTCAAATGATATACAGTAAGTGGGGAGGGTCCATTTGAGAAAACATCGATCACATTGATCTGAAAGGTCATTCAAGGTCAAGTTCATATTTTTATCATGTGTCCCCCTCCAAACCATGCAACTTTCGTCCGAAACGTTTTTCAATAAAATCATCAGTTGACGAGATAATCGACTGTATCATTTAAAACGAAACACCCTGTCTATATACACACGCACGCACGCACGCACAGAAATTAATATTAGGCTACCAAAAGGCCTGTTCGTTTTAGCTGAACTTTTTGCACGGTTCATCTTTTCTCTTTTTCTTTTCACATTGGAAAGAAAAAGAGAAAAGATGAACCATGCAAGAAGTTCAGCTGAAATAAACAGGCCTAATTTAAAGATCTAAGCTTGAACCGTAAGTAGCGTTTTGCTCTAATTTGATTGTATATCGTAACGATCTTATTTATCTTGAAATTAAAAACGTATTTACGATCATCAATAATGCGACAACCCAGACTCAACGGTGTCATACTTTTACACATCCATTCAGAAGATCTGAACAACCTGAACCTAGATGAGATACTCAATGAGTTTATAAAAAAAAATGCAGTAAGAAGAAATACATTTGCACTGTCAAATCAAATAAAAAAAAGAAGATAGTCATAGAGCCAATTTCACCAATCACGGTTAGCTTAACCGACGGTTAAAGTTAGCAGGGTGGATTCATTTCTATTGGTCAATCCTGACATCATATTGATCTTTCGTAACGGCTCTGAGCCGCGATTCTGTAACTCGTTATGCAGTATTATCGTTATATTGTCATTGCGTAGCTTTTTTATCGTATAGTATACCTGCACAACTGAACGCATAACGAGTTACAGAATCGCACCACTGGCCCTGAGTCCCTCCTCCGCTTCTCCCACCTACTTTTTTTTTTAGAGGGAAGCCAGGCAGGCTTGCCAGTTTTACAGTTACGAGCAGATATTTTGGCTCAGATGCCGTACCGCCGTATACCCACGCACCCGGAGGGCTAAAACTGATGCATTTCGATTTTTTTTTCATATATAAAATAATTTAATTATTTTAAAAAATGTATAATTACAATCCTAATGCTTTATTCTTAATTACAGAGGCGGCCATATCTGTGCCACTTCTGCGTGCGCGGATTCCGGCAGCCACTTCTGGTAGGCTGACAACAGAACTAAAATTAAAACATTCCAGCGTTAATCGTGAAACAATATGCAAAATTAGCTATATAAATATATAATATATATGATATTATTATCATAATGTTGTAAATATATAATAATATTGTTATATATTTATTTTATATATATATATATATATATATATATATATATATATGTATATATAATATTATAAATATATAATATCCATAGACTTTTATACTAGACCACTAACATCTATGGATGTACAGCCGAAAAGCTGATGCGAGTGCGAGGTGCAAGTGATAGTGAAGGATGCGGCCATATTGAATTGAGTCACTATCAGGTGTTCAGTTGCTCATGATGTGCGTTCATCTGCGTTTCGTTATTACAGTACGTAACGAAGCAGGCAAATGTTTTTGTGTTAAATATTGGTACATGTTATCAATAAGTTTATAAGTCATGCCTTCGACATGTAGCGTACTTGGATGCCGAAATCGAACCACTACTCCTGTAGTATTAAACCCTTTCTTTTGGACATTTTGTATATGCCAGACTATTGTATTAAACCACTTGTATAGAATCTGTAGTATAGTATATTGATTTTAGTATTTGACTAAAATCAATATGGCGGCAAGCATCACGGCCAAGATGCTTGTTAGCGGTCTAGTATTGTATAGAAGTCTATGATAACTAAATATTATTTCATAAATTAAAATCTCACATTTTTTATCTGAACCCCAGATTTCTTCCAGTTTGTCTTTGGACACGATTCCCTGCGACTGCAGCGTTTGTACTATTGCTTGAGTGCGTGGTATCAACCTGAAAAAATCGTACTGAATTAACGTAATCTATTTGATGAATCAACGTGAAATCGAAAGGCGATAGAATAATAATTTACCTGGCCCATGACTTGGTGATACTCCCAGGTGTCGTCAGCAGCGACGGGACAAATCGTTTCAGCTTAGGGCACACTTGACCCTCCAAGAAGAAATACGCGAACCACTTGACACCGTCCACCGTCAACGGATGCTCTATATCCATCGATGGTAGTGCCCATCCGGCCTTTCCGAATGTACCAGACACGCGGCAGATGATCTTCCCGGTTCCTTGATTATATCTATAAATGAAAATAATATTCGATCATAATGAAGATTAATCTTTATAAATAAGTAGGAAAAACATTATAAAGCAAGAATTGTGATAAAAATACCTTGGCGGTGGATCAACCAATGGTTCACTAAGATGGCATAGCATGGGAGCGAATTTCGGCAACCATTCGGGTTCTATCGCCGTGACACCTCGCATGTACATTTTATTCGTTTCGTACACCTCTTGATAAACCACCCATTCCGGACTGATTTTCCGTAGAACGCACGAAGAATGCATGAACACAGGTTCCTCCATTTCTGGTGTTCTGAAAGATGGTTCGGAATGGAGAGGTCGCATTCAATAGGTCTTAATTATCGATGATAATTAATAACACACCTGTAAGCGTGTTTCCACTTGACCTTATCCTGATCCTCTTTTACCTCGTCGGGCGAAACCTTTCTCGCGACTTGATCCGCCATACCTGCAAGGACTATCTGGCGCAGCAATTTCGCTTCCATGTCAGTTGGTAACGGCATTCTGTAACAATTCTTTGTTGTAGACATAGACCGTCTCAAACATATTGCAACGTGCATACAGTCAAATTCCAGTATTCTGATCTAATCGAGGTCGAGCATTCCCTTTATTCCGAAAGATTACTGAACTCTATACAGTTCAGGATTTGTCTTAGAATAGTCCGAATAAAGGCATTTGTAATAAATAAAAGATACGTACTTGGGATCAATGATTAAATTTAGATTTGGCACATTTAAATTAATCTCATTGGTGAGCTGTTGCCTAAGTTTCCTGATCTCGACCACAGCTTTGTGTCTCAAACCATTTTCCTCGCAAAAAGGCAACAGTTTTCCCTTCGATCCTGCGTACTCGGCAGTTCCGATAGCTCTTATCAGAACCATTGGATCACCTGTTCACAAACAGAAACGTATTGTATATTGTTCATATTCGTATTATATGAGTGGAAATTATATGAACGGAAAATGAATTCGAGATTACGTACCGAGGAGCAAATTATTGCCAATCCCGGCCCAGTAACGGCGCGTTTGCAACCATTTGCTCTTAGTTGGACCCTCCATGTCGCGAGCTTCTATAAGCACTTCTTGTACGCTAAGAGCCGCTACCATGCATATCGTATATTTCGACAAGTTGTGCTGATGTGACAGTGCCAGCATCTTGCCGTAACGCGGAGAAACCGGAAACGCGGCGATACTGCGTCCAAACGGCGTCACTTTCGCGCAGTATATCTCTAAATATGATGAAACATTAATTCTGTGCTTTAGACAATGTAATAATATTTTAAATATAAAAGAATAATTTTATGTTTCATATAATAAGCTCCGAATGCTTCAACTCTACGGATTGCAATTTTGCAATGCCGTCTAAATGACAATACAAATGTCCCCGTTCGATTACCTTCCTGTTTCTTCGAAGGCGGCTCTAATGCTCCAAGTATCGTAAGCCGTTTCTCCGCAGACTTCAACTGCACGACATCTGGTGGCGTAGGAAATGGAAAGTTCACGACTTTGTCTATATTCATCGCCTTCATCTGCAGTAATAAGTCGTCCACTGGTTTTCTCTGAATCTCCGACTGGCTGTATTCCTCGAAATCGTTGTCATATACAGCCGATGAGTATAATCTGTACGAAAAGAAATGTATGTATAAAGACTGCAAAGCAAAAGATTAAGTGCATAATTAATATGACTATACTTTAAATATAAAGTTTCTAGTAAAAGAACTTCGAAAATTTCTAAGAAAAAAATGATCAAGGCCGATATTCATAGTCGGTTTTTATATGTAAGACCGTTACTACGTTTACGCGAGCGTTATTTCTGTAGTAACTTCCGATAATTCACTCGTTTACGCGGAGTAAATTATCGTAAGTTACTACAAAATCCCGTTTACGCGAAGGAATTATCGTAAGTTACTACAAAAGTAACGCTCGCGTAAACGTAGTACGTCTTAAGTACAATCTTAAGATGTCGTTAAGATGTCACCAATCACAGAGCCGTATTAGCATCTTAAGACATTACTTAAAACGGTCTTGAAATAAGAACCAACTATGAATACCGGCCTAAATCTATAATTTGTAAGGTCCACCTTATTAAAGATTTTCAAGCATGTAAATTGCAGGATGTTTCGAGATACCTGTAGCAATGACCAGGTCGAGTTCTACCGGCTCTGCCGGCACGTTGGGTGGCCGCTGCTTTGCTCGCATAGCTAATATGATACGTGCTTACACCTGTCACCTTGTCATACAGCCTAGTTTTACAACGCCCGCTATCTACAACGTATCTGATGTTAGGAATCGTCAGCGAGGTTTCTGCAACATTAGTAGATACCACGCACAAGCGACATCCTTCTGGTGGTGGCTCAAACACCTAAAATCATATATTAAATTTAAAATTAATTATTTCATCACAAAATAGGTCTGTTGTTTTAATTTACTACAGAGAGTCGTTAACATCAAAAGGATCACAATTGATTTATCATTATGCACTACATATTTACTCTAGCCTGTTTGTGCCCAGGTAAAAGGGAGTAAAGGGGTAAGACCCATAATGGCTGCACGTTTGTCAGTCCCTTGAAATCAATAACATCTTCATCTTCATCTTCATCCTCGTCAAAGTTCTCTTCATCGTCTTGCGCATTGATTAAATCCTCGTGTGTGTCATCAATAGGATTTATCAAATAGCTAAACATAAATATTTGTTATAATAAATTATAGAAAAATATGAAAGATTGAAATATAGCGATACGAATATACGTACTCATCGAGATTAATAGTCGGGAGTATAATCTGTTTCTTCTGCCTCTGTTTACTACGGCGCAACGCTTCCTTGGCATCGAAATCATCTTCGGAATCTTCTTGTTCGCTATGTTCTTTATCCAGTGTTTCTGTCGTTTCATTTTTCTCAGGTTCTTGCACCACTTTAACTTGGGGCTTTTTATTTTTCCTCAATGGAAACGATTTGCGTAATTTACGCACAACAGTATGCACCTCTTGCTGACCTGCAATAAACAAATCGTTAAGAATACGAAGATTGTACTGTAATAATAGTATATAAAAATAGAGACGTTTTCGATAATTTACCTGTTAAAAATATTAGTATGCCACCTTCTGGAAGGCGAGTATGTATCTTTATCGCTTTTCGCAATGCTTCATTGACGTAATCCTTGCTTGTTCTTCTATTAAAATGTATCTTTACAAGAAACTGTCGCGCTTTAACCTCAATTACCGGTGGTTTTACCTTAAACAGCCTCGTATTCTCTACGAATTCCTTCACGGACAGCGTAGCTGACATAATTATCAGTTTCAAAGGGTTGCCGCGTTTGTTACGAAGCGGAACAATCCTCGACAATAAACCGATCAAAATATCAGTATAGACACTACGTTCGTGCGCTTCATCGAGTATAATGACAGAGTATTTGGTTAATAGGAAATCCTATCAAAAAAATTGAGATCATATTAGATATATAATAATTATATATCAGATATGTGCAGAATTGTTTGTACTGCGACAATTTAAGATATATCACTCACACTTTGAATTTCTCTCAGTAAAACACCATCAGTCATGAACTTGATCTTCGTTTCTTCCGTAACATTTCCTTCAAAACGAATCAGATACGAAACCTCCCTTTCGGAAAGATTCAGTTCTTCAGCTACACGCTTGCTCATTGACATCGCTGCCACTCTTCTTGGTTCGGTTATTCCAATCAATTTATTTTGCGCATATCCAGCTTCATATAAAAATTGAGGCACTTGCGTGGTCTTCCCTATAATGAGATTGAACTATTAAACAATAATTAAGATAATGCACATGAAAAATTGTGCTTGGCCTACTATTATAATTATTATCTAAAAAATTAACAAAGACTTTGTTAAAGTGTCTGTTAATTGTGTAATTTTACTCACCACTTCCCGTCTCTCCAGTTATTATGACTACTGGATTCTCATTTATTGTTTCAACTATAATTTGTTCTTCCGCAACAACGGGTAATTTCAATCTGGCTGCTTGTATCCCAGGCTTTCTATTTACAGGTATAAAGACAGCTGGCGTGTAGACTTTGGGAACATTTTGTTGTATTTCTTCTACTGATTTTTTAGATTCCTGAGATTTAGCTGAAGGTGTTTCCTTTTCCGCATCTCTCGTGAAATTCTTCTCATCTTTCTTTTCATTTATTTCAGCCTTTTCACTTGTCACATTAGAAACAATAGTATTATCAAGAACATGTGTTTCATTTTCTTCTTCGTTATCACTATCTTCTTCCTTGCTACTATCACTGGACTTAAAATAAACATTATTTGATTATTTGTACTATAACTTTATACATTTCCATCGTCGCTATTTCAAACTTACCTCAAACCCAACTATATTTGGATCAAGCTTAGCTTCGTCTTGTTTTACACCGTCCAGAATAGCTAATCTTTTTTTCTTGCTCATTTTAATAGAATTTACAGACTTTATCAAATTGCTTTCCTCCTCATCCGCTTTGCGCTTTAATTTTTCAACAGGCATCTCAAGTTCTCGAAAATGCCGCTTTAAGCCCTTGTTTTGCAGGGATGTTAGGCTCACATACTGTTGCAGTTCGGTAGAAGATGCTTGCACTTTTGCCAGATCTTCTAATAATGTTGCTCTCTACAAAATATTATATTTAAAGAATTCAAGTAAACGTTTTATGTTGTTTATATAGAATAAAATTATGGTACCTGTAACTTTTTCTTCTTTCGTTCTACTACTTTTTCTAGTTGTTTCCTGCGCTTCTTCGATAACAATCGAGTAGTTGTTACCTTCTTATCTATGTTTTTTGTCTTTCTCTTTTGAGTGGGCAGAACAAGCGCATTGCAACTGTCATAATGCTCAGCGCGATGCTCAATGTCCACTACAATCTGGCAAATATGTTAATAAGTAATATATTTAAAGCACCAACAAAAATGACTTTAAACAACTTGATAAACATTTTACGCAATAAAAATACTATAGACAGTATATATAAGTTACAAGTGTTACACAAACAATAATTTATCTTTTTCATGAGGAAACAAAACGGATGTAAGTAATTACAAGTAAATTTACCTCTTTAGTGGTAGAATTATCGACTTCTACGTTTGCAATAGCTCTTGACTTCGAATTATAACGTTTTTTCCCCATTGTTAAGAATTGAAAAAGTAGCCGAGTTCACTCTCGGATTTTGGGAATGTAGTCATTCGACTCTCTTTCGTCCCGAAAACTAGTTTTTAAAACATAAAGGGTCTGTTTTCTATTGCTGAACTCGCTGCACTAGTTCAGAGTTTATCTCTTTTACTCCACGTTGGAAGGAAAAAGATAAACTCTGAACTGGTGCAGCCAGTTCTGCAATAGAAAACAGACCGATTATAAGATGGCACTTTTAGGTTAGAGTCTTGAAAATAAAAATAGAAAATAAAAACGTGGTTTTGGCATGTTTTGGTTAGAGGTTAGGTTCAATGAGTAAGGGCTCAGTCACAATGAGAAAAATAAGGAATAAGATAAAGGAATAAGGAATAAGGGAATGTCGCATCTCACTTCAGTACACGTACATTAAAGTGAAATGCAACATGCCTTATTCCTTAGGGTCACTTCGACCAACGCCGATTAACTTTAATCGACGATTAACTCTAATCAGCAGTGTCGCCAACAGCAAAATATTTGTCGTTGTGTGTATGTCGTTCGATCTTAACCAATCATTTCAAAGTAATACCATTTCTTTTTAATTTGAATAAAACTGTTTCGATTTTTCTTTAAAATACCTATCTCGAAAACGTGTTATGGATAGAATTATTAATTTTTTACTATTTGATGAATACGAGGGTTATGATGTTCCAATAAGAAGAAATCGACGAAAACCACGTATAATTAGGCCACGTATAAATTATTTCGAAATTTTTGATGATGATTATTTTAAAAGAAGATTCGCAATATCAAAACAAAATTTTAACATGATATTGGAAAAAATTTATGTTGAACTACAACATAAAACTAATCGGTATGTATAAATATTTAATGCAACAATTTAAAATTATATATAATATAATAAACAAGAAAGTAAGTTTATCATAAAAAAGTAAAACATAAAAATATTTTATACATACTATGGGAATGCATATATGTATTCTGTCAGTTTATTTTAATTTATTTTACTAATATTCTCTCTTAGTTCTGTGAGTAGTATATTATATATATATTATAACATATATATGTATATAATTAAATAAATAAATAAATATGTATTTATTTATTTATTTAATTATATACATATGTGTTATAATATATAATATACTATTGACAGAACTGAGAGAGAATATTAGTAAAATAAATATATATGTATATATATATCGTTATATATATATATATAATATAATAGGAATAATGCCATTCCACCTGTGATCCAATTAATGGTTGCTCTGCGGTTTTATGCAACTGGATCATTTTTGATGACTGTTGGTGATTTCTGTGGCATCAGCGAAGTAAGCGCTCATAGTATTGTTCATCGAGTATCTCCTGCCATTGCTGCGTTAAGAAATCAATTTATAAAACTTCCTACTTCACCAGAAGAAATTTGTCGAAATCAGCAAGAATTTTATCAAACAGCTAAATTTATACGTGTTGTTGGTTGTATGGATTGTACACATGTGAAAATTCAATCATATGGTAAGAATAATGTAATTGTAGGATATATAAACATATGTATCTTGTTTTTACAAAGTTTCTTTATATTCTATAAGGTGGAGAAACCAGTGAGTTGTACCGTAATAGAAAAGGATTTTTTTCAATAAACGTACAAGTAATTATTAATGCAAGATTGGAAATAATTGACATAGTAGCGCGTTGGCCCGGATCTATACATGATTCTACTATTTTTAATCACTCAAGAATTAAAACATTGTTTGAATTGGGTACATTTGGTGACGGTTTACTCCTTGGAGATTCCGGTTATCCAAATTTACCATACTTGATGACTCCGGTACTAAATCCCACAACACCAGCAGAGCATCTTTATAATGAAGCACAAATTCGAACACGCTCAAAAATTGAAAGATGTTTTGGAATTTGGAAACGAAGATTTGCAGTTTTGTCAGTTGGCACACGTTTTCATACAGTCAAAAGGGCGCTTCCTGTTATTGTGGCAACAGCTGTTCTACATAATATTGCTCAACAGAAAGTTATTCCAAATCCAATTAATCCCCAGATATACAATAATGCCGTTGCGCAAATGCGATATGTAAATAATGAGATGAATATCAATAATGAAAAAGATTTAATTTTGGAATATTTCAATAGGTAATGTTAATATGAATCAATTATAACATATAGGTAATCTTATATATATTTGATATTATGACTAATATATATTTCAATAATTACAGGTTACTGTAAAACATATAATTAAGAAGAACATATTTGGAAACAGCAGATAAATATTATCTGCGGGTAACTTTGAATCTGTTGGTGCATCCGCATATTTTGGTAAAGAAGGAGTAACGAATTGTAAAAATAATAATTAATGCCTAGAATGTTGAGTATATATTTTATTATAACATCTTTTATTTTGAAACGTTACAACATAAGGAAACATTTTAATTACAGAAAACAAATCATTTTGTATGTTTCTTATACTTTGAAATAAACAAGTAATGCACATAAAACGTAAAAATTAAAATTATTTATTAATACTGTTTATATATTTTAGTATTATAGTTAACTCATAAAAAAAACTTATTTTTGTATTTTGTTTTTGGCTTATAATTTAAAAGTTATATCACTCTGTTCTTTATACTTATTTTTTATTATTTTTAATAAATCGATTTTTAACTTCTCTTTTTCTAATTTAGCTTTTAGTATTTCTATTTCATAATTTCTTTTTTCTTCTATATCTGCTTTCAAGATACCTGCTAATTCAGCTTTTGCTTCGTCTAATGTCTTGTCGTCTTCAAGCTTCCTTTTTGTAGGTTTTACATTTTTTGATGTCGTCGGTATATTTTCCTTCAACGGAGAACTTATTTTAGATTTCAATTTTTGTTTATCCCAAGTTTTCCAATCACTAATTTGTTTATATTTCATTAGATACTAAAAATTTAAAGCAGATAGTAAACTCTCACAGATCTTCCATATTTTTTTTTTTTTTTTTTTTTTTTTTTTTTATAACTTGCTGTAAATACCTGCGCCGGATCATTATCATCATCTTCTTCTGAAATTTCAATAATAGAAGAAGCATTTTCTTTTTCATTGTCAATGCAATCAGAATCAAATGGATTATTTAATCCATGTACTGCTGTCTCACCCATGATTTCCTGGGCTAGCTCAAACATCTCATCTTTTTTTACATTTACTGTACCTCCACCTATAAATTTAATGCACGTAAAAGAAATGTACCTTAATTAAATGTACCTTTATTATAATTTTAATGATAAATTTATACCTGTTTTGTAACTTTCTCGCTTAAGTGCTGCACAATATTTTCTGGTGTCTCTTTTTATGTTATCCCAACAACTGCGTAAATTTTTTTCGGTTCGTATAATTGCCCTGTTCTCATTATATTCCCTGGCAATGTTGGCCCATGCTTCGTCTTTTTTCGAAATTGATGTAACATCACTCTGCTTATTTTCAATAATATGACGATATATGAATATCTTATCTAATAAATCAATTTTCTCCTCATTCGTAAAATTTTTTGCTCATATTGTTTGCATGTTTTTGAGAGATATTTTAATTTATCACTCATCACAATATGCACATAAATAGATATATCGCATGATGACAACTTCTCTTTAATGAATCGATATGAATCGATATGACGCGAAAAAAATCGCAAATCTGTCATCATCTCTGCGCGATATATCTATTTATGTGCATATTGTGCATATTGTATCCTTTATCTTATTCCTTATTTTTCTCATTGTGACTGAGCCCTAAAGGTGGGTTTTCATGGGCAATGAAATGCAGCAGCAGCAAGCAGCAGTTTAGTAATTTCCTAGAAATTACTTAACCTGGTTTGGCTCACTTCCGGCAGTTCCGGCGCAAATTTTTGCTGCTCATGATAGGTCCTATAGTACGTGCACCTGCACTTCACGTTTTAAAGACCAAAGAAAAGAGAAAGATGGAGAAAGACGAGAGGGACGAGAGGTTATGAGTATAGATGGTTCGCCGTAAGATTTCGAAGCGTCAACACGTGTCGCGTTGCGCATACATAATTCGACTTCGGCTTGCTTATCCCGAAACCGCCTACGATAAGTGCTTACAGCGATGCAAGTACATACCTTAGCTAGAAGTTGCGTTTTGAGCATTAATAAACCCAGTCCCGATTTGTTTCTTGTCGTACGGCTCGAGAAAGTATTGCAGGGCGATATATCGGAGTGTGCCGAACCATATTTACGCGAAGATAAAAATAAAGATAAGGTAATAGAATGTTAAAATAAAATACTGATACATTCAAAATGGCAATTTCTCATATTGTCTTATTCATTTCCGTATAGGTCAGAGCTGCCACCGCTGTCTGTCTGGTGTAATCGGAGGCGGTGGTGATACGGATAGAGCACTGGCAGTACTGGATCTTTAGACAGAAAGTCGGGCGGTCTGGAACAGTGGCGAAAGAAAGTAGAACCGCCGACGCGACGTGGTTCGCTAGAAAGACGGAGTTCGGATAAAAGACGTAGTTGGTCGCCGGACGATTTTGCCAATTGCCTCGATAGCTTTAGGTTTGTATAATGTTCCATTTTCCTATCGAAAGGCTTAACTAACATCTTGATATTCTTATAGGCCCAATACTTTAACAGTCTCGAGCTTCTTCAAGCAGGAAAGCGAACGACTTCGCGATAAAGATCTTTATAAGCTTTTGGTTGAACTTCCTGAAATTAGTTGAAGAATTGTTTGAAGATACAAAAAAAGGTAATGTTGAAATTATCAACAAGTTAAGGGTAGTAAAGCAAGATGAATTTTTAGCTGTAATGAGCGCCCGTAATAATCAAGGGAATACATTATTGCAAGTTGCTATAGCTAATGGACATAAGAATGTTGCGAGTAAATTGTTAGAAATGCTAAAAAAGCCAGATCAAAATTTAAAAGACGTCAATATAGAAAGTGGAGTTAAAAGTTTGAAACTTTGAATAATACTATTGAAATATTTATACATAACCTAAGTTAATGTTATATTATACTTAAATCAGTTACAATATCTGAGTTTTAGCAAGCCATAGAGTCAAATTAAGGGAAAGTAGATTATAGAAAAAAGTACAAGTTTTTTGTACATGGGCTACTTTATTCTTCACATCACAGCTACAAGTTTACCATTTGATTCTATTAGACATATTTATTGCGTTAAAGGAGAGTGTATGTAAACACCTGAATTTATTACAGAAACTAAAACATTGCAAGATAGTAAAAATATTATGTTTAAACTAGTTTGACTTATATTATATACTGTGGATAATATATCATCTATTTATGATTATATCAATATAAGGAAAATGTCTGGAGGGCAAGTAACTACACCTCGCTGTTGAAAAAGGATATTTAACGATTGTTGAGGATGTTTTAAAGTATTGTCCTGATATTAATAATCAAAGTAACAGAAGCTCTCTTAAAATTGCAGTGCACGGCTATGGAGAAGAGTATAAAAAGATTGTTGAGGCTCTTCTAGAATATGGTCTTATTGCTAACCCTGAAGATGCAATTGATCCTAAGTTATTGCATGCTGCTGTTGAAAAAGGATATTTGAAAATTGTTGGAGACCTATTAAAGTATGGTGCTAATGTTAATACGTTACACAATTCAACATTTAAAGAAGGTTTTACACCTTTACATAGTGCAGCCAAAAATAAACAGGAAGAAGCATAACTATGCTAGGTAATCAGGATGTAAACTACAGTTTAATTTCTGCGGTTCGTGAAGGAAGACTAGAAAGAGCAAGGGAGTTAATCAATTCTTTTGGGCTGTCTTACTCACAAGCATGGTCAGAAGGATATGTTTTACTTTGTGATGCTGTTAAGAATGAACATGCAGCAGTTGCTAAACTACTTTTAACAAGCGGTTCTAAAGTTAACAGCAAAAATAGAAAGCCTTCTGATACTCCTCTTCATTTCGCTGTTATAAATGGTGACATAGAAATTGTTAAGATGCTTCTAGACAAAGGTGCTAATATTGATGCTAAAAATCAATATGGTAGAACTCCACTTCACAATGCGATTGGAAATAAGAAAATGGAAATTACTGAACTACTTTTAAAGTATGGAGCTGATGTTAATGCCAGAGACAATGATGGTACAAGTCTACTTCATGTTGCAGTTAAAATGGGATGTTTACAAATTGTTGAGCATCTTTTAAAATATAGAGCTTATGTTAATTGTGTGTGTACTTCAACATGGAAACAAGGTTATGCACCACTGCACTTTGCTGTTGAAAACGGTAGTAAAGAAGTTATCACGTTGCTTTTAAGTAGAGGTGCTAATGTTGATGTTAAAGGGGAAGATAGTATAACCTCTCTTCATATTGCTGCTAAGAAAGGATATATACGTATTGCCGAAGATCTTCTAAACCATGGTGCTTGTACTCATTCTTTAACATTGAAGGAAGGATATACGCCACTACATTTTGCTTCTGAACTAGATAATGAAGAAGCTGTGAAATTATTCTTGAATAGAGGTGCTGATATTAATGCTAGCACAAAGGGTAATTTAACGCCACTTCATATTGCTACCAAAAAAGGATGTAAAACAGTTGTAAAACTTCTCTTACAACATGGAGCTAAAGTTGATAATCAGGATAAGGATGGCAAAACCATACTACACCTCGCTGTTGAAAAAGGATATTTAACGATTGTTGAGGATGTTTTAAAGTATTGTCCTGATATTAATAATCAAAGTAACAGAAGCTCTCTTAAAATTGCAGTGCACGGCTATGGAGAAGAGTATAAAAAGATTGTTGAGGCTCTTCTAGAATATGGTCTTGTTGCTAACCCTGAAGATGCAATTGATCCTAAGTTATTGCATGCTGCTGTTGAAAAAGGATATTTGAAAATTGTTGGAGACCTATTAAAGTATGGTGCTAATGTTAATACGTTACACAATTCAACATGTAAAGAAGGTTTTACACCTTTACATAGTGCAGCCAAAAATAAACAGGAAGAAGTAGCTAAATTATTGATAAGCTATGAAGCTGATATAAATGCTCAAGATAAAACCGGAAAAACTCCAATATTTTATGCTATTGAGAATGCCGATTTAAAAATTACCAAGCTACTTTTAACTAGTAGAGCTAATGTAAAAGATAGTCCTGAGCTATTGAATATAGCTGTTAAGAAGGAATGCATAGAAATCGTTGAAGCTCTTTTGCAACATGATGCTGATATTAATGCTAGTGATAAATATGGAAGAACAGCATTGCATTTTACTACTTTAAGTGAAAGTGAAGGTTTTTTTGGATTTCTTACTAATGAAGATCCTGATATTACTATTAAGGGAGAAATTGCTAAACTGCTTCTAAGTAAAGGTGCTAATGTAGACGCTCAAACTAAAAATGGTGTAACAACACTTCATGCTGCTATTCAAAAAGGATATGAAAAAGTTGTTGAAGCTCTTTTGGAATATAATGCAAATGTTAACTCTAGAGTAAAGAGTGATATCACACCACTCCATCTTTCTGCTCAAAGAGGAAATGAAGAAATTAGCACCATGCTTTTGAATAAAGGAGCTAATGTAAATGCTAAGCAAAAGGATGGGATCACTGCACTGCACATTGCAACTCAGAAGGGTTATAAAGAGGTTGTAAAAGTATTGCTAGAATGCGGTGCCAAAGTTGATTCTAAAATTAAAAATGACATTACACCACTGCACTTAGGTGCTAAAAAAGGTTATCAGGAAATTATTGAGACTATCTTGAAATTTGGTGCTGATATTAACTCTAGAGATGAGTATGGCAGAACAGCACTTCATATTGCTTCTCAAGAAGGACATACAAAAGTTGTTGCAACTCTTCTGGAATATGGCTCTGATATTAATATTACGAGTAGAAATAATCATACACCTCTTGATTATGCTATGGCTGGGATACAGTCATTCTATAGTCAACTCAACAACTATGGCTCTGATGATGATTGTTATTACGATCCTGATCGTGGTATCTGTTCGTGTGAAGTAACTGCTGAAGCTCTTAAACGCCACATAGTTAAAATGAAAACCGCAAATTTATATGTAAGTGAAAAAAATTTACTATCAATGAGTAGCAGTGATGAAATAAGTGATTTTCAGGATGAGTGTGAGGAAGAAATAGCAAGCATGAAGAGTGAGAAGATTAATAATGCTAATATCTCATTTTATGATATCTTGGCAAAAGGTACAAGCTCATTAGCAATATATATGAGGAATGAAAATATAGTGCTGGTTTTAAAATCAGACGACTATAAAACAAAATTTCCAATATACGCTAGCATGATAGGAAGTTATTTCAGAAAGGGTATGGAAAGAAAAGAGTTACTTGAACAAGGCAATAAAGTTTTCCATCTTCTCTTTAACAACTTTCCTGAGTTACCACATGACTGTACTGAAAAAATATTTAGTTACCTGAATGACAAAGACTTAAGAATTTTAATGGATGCTTGTAAGCCTCTTAGCATCAGTAATCCTAATACTAATATTAATGATGTAGTGATTACCTCAAATATATCTCAAGTACAGTACGTTTAAGTTAAGGAAGAATAGCAGAATTAGCTACTTTCAACATTAAGTAATAGCTTTAGTAATTTAAAGATTATTTTAAAGTTCTGCTAAATAAGCAGAACGACACAGAGTCTCTCCCCGAGGGATATCTTTCAGTCTTGAATTTGTTTCCTCCTTAGTTTTCCCCTACTACTGACTCTTTCGTTCCCTTTCCTTTCCCTTTCCTTTCCTTGTAAGTACGGCTCTTTTCCCCTTCTCCTTCCCTTTCCTCTCCTCGTCTTTATATATACGGCTCCGCTCTTGCGACTATGTACAGTAGCCACTAAGTACTCACAGCAAAATACAACGTAATCAAGAATGTTGAACTACGAATTTCTTATCGAAGAACATTGTACGTATTACAGCTATATTTTTATTGTCAAGACGCCCATAACGGTTATATCTGATTACAGCGTATTACATTCGACGATTTCGTCTTCTCCATCCGATGGAATTAAAGGAGTTCGCGCGTAATATTATGACTTTTGTTCTACTTCTATGCGTTCGTTTTATGTAATAATGTTCTCGTGAATACTTTTCTTTTTGCGTATATAATTTTAACACTGAGGATGGTTCGATATTAGAACAGAAACGTTTGTAACTATTTTTGTATTATTACACTGAATATATTAACACTGTCATCCTGTTACGGCTCGTTGCCCTTTATTTATTTATTTAATTATTTTAAAGTTTTATGGGAATATTTAAAAAGTATACGTGTCAAGTTAAGGGAAAATGAGCAAATTTAGTGTACTCAAAGTTGGGGAGTGTTAAATAAACCATTGGAGGTAAGTTTGGAAAGTGAAATACTTATCAAATGAAGATGAAGAAAATAATCGAAGAAATGGGAGGAATGCAAGAACTCTACGTACTACAATTAATCTAGTTTATAGCATTACCCATGGTAATCCAAATAAGATTTTTTTTCTCATAATCAAGTCATGGTAAATTGGAACAACTTTTCACATTTAACAAAAGTTCTGACTTTAGATTTAGGATTGAAATTAGTAAGTGGAATGATTAGCACTGATTTAATCTTTAATATTTAAAGTAAAATGCAAATATTTTGATTGATAAAATAGCCAATACATATTTTACTAAACAGTACGGTAAAGAATATTGAGGCTTTCGTGACTTAACCCGTTTATATTAAACATACACTTTACGTTGATTTGTGTACGACGGCTTTAATGTGCACTGAGTGTGCACCAGTTCTGCCAAAGAAAAACGCTATAATAATAGCTGCATGCTGTGGATAAATTGTTAAATAAAATTATTTTTTATCTTACGCAGCATCGTCGATGCCTGGGCTATAGAATATACTTCTTCTTTTGACGAGCAGCCTTTTCGTTATCCCTTTTTTACTCTTTGCGCTTTGTTCGTACGTCTTTCGACGAACTCTGCGCGAAACGTTTCCGGACCTATGTTTATAGAAACTTTTTTCTCCACATTCAATTTCTTATAAGACCCTGTAGTTTTATTGACCTGACCTGCGACACCCTGGCATATCAAAATAATTTTTAAATTTATTGTTACTATTGGAAAGAAAAACATAATGTTATATAGAATAAATTGCATAATTTTAAAAGCAAAGCGAATAATTACTAATTAAAAACGCTTCTTTATTCTCTTGATTGTTTAAGGGGATCCTATAGTGGCAGTGCACTTTATGCACTAAGTGTACACTTTAACTCGTATTTTATTTATTATAAATTTTTAAGGGCAAAAATGCAAAATCGGGCTGTTTAGGGAACTACAGATGAGCTTACTGATTAAAAATATCCTAAATTGAATAAGATTCATTCGATATTTTGGCTAAATTCTTAAAATTCGTAATTTTTTTCGGATTTTTAAGAATTTAGCCAAAATATCGAATGAATCTTATTTAATTTAGGATATTTTTAATCAGTAAGCTCATCTGTAGTTCCCTAAACAGCCCGATTTTGCATTTTTGCCCTTAAAAATTTATAATAAATAAAATACGAGTTTAAGTGTACACTTAGTGCATAAAGTGCACTGCCACTATAGGAGCCCCTTAAGCGATGCCTACGTACGGTTTTTCTTGAATACAGATAATCACAGATAATTTCCGACTATGACCAGGGCCTACAAACTCTAAAGCGGGGAGCACACACTTTTGCATAACGCATAATACGTAAGCATAAGAAAACTGATTGGTCTATTTCCTTATGCACAAGTGTATGAACCAATCAATTTTCTTATGCTTACGCATTATGCATTGTGCAGAAGCGTGTGCTCCCCGCTTTATGGAAGAATAATGACCAGCGTTAGTGGCGCTCTCTGCGATGGGATACCCGGAAAATGGGAACTACGTTGGTATTACCTACCGCCATGTCGGTAACGTCACGCAATAGAAAAGCATAGAAGAGCACAGCACGGGGATTCTCTAAACTCCCGACAGTTTCGTTTTAACGACGATCGTTGCGCAGCTTTTTTACCGGAACGATGCCCAGGTAGCAAGCACTTGTCATTTTGACGTCAAAAGACGTCAAAATGACAGACTTTTGACGTCAATTGACGTCAAAATGACGAGTGCTGGCTACCTGGGATGAGAAACGCCCCAGGCCGATTTTGAAGCAAGAAACCGCTTACGTTCTCAGCTGTGATTTTCTACCTCTTCCTTCTTTATTTTTTACTTTTAATTTACGTTTCTTACTTTTAATTTTATGTAAAGTTTATTAGAGAACAGCGGTGTTTTTATGTTTATTTCTAATGGACAATCATTAGGACACTTTTTTTTGTTTTTAATTATTGACGTTGTTTAAAGAGTTAGTAGTAAGTAGCTACTAACTAGCACAAAGACCCAATCAGCAGACAATATTTTTTAAATGTTTTTTAAATATTTTTTTTTCAGTATTTATACATTGTTACAGTTTATTGTACAAATAATATTTATTTAATGTTTATTAAACGTTTATTTTACATTAATTATTAATTTAAAATAATGTTTAAGAAAAAATATTTATTTAATGTTTATTTAATATTTAGGTCACATTAATTATTCATTTGCAATAATAATTTTTAAAAACATTTATTTCACATTTATTCAACAATAATTTAATATTTATTCTACATTATTTATTTATTTAAAATAATGATTTAGAAAAAATATTTATTTAACGTTTATTTAATATTTATGTCACATTAATTATTCGTTTGCAATAATAATTTAAAAAAACATTAATTTCACATTTATTCAACATTAAATTATTTACATTATTGTGAAATCAAATATAAAAATCAAATATAACACAAATTTTTAAAATCATTAGAAAAACCTTTCAATGTATAAACGTTTCTCAAATATTAAAAAAACATTTTTTTAAATGTTAAAACAAACGTTTACTAAACGTTAAAATAATATTTTTCTAAACGATATATAAAATAATATTTTAACGCCTGACTCTAATATATTTTACTGTG
Source organism: Temnothorax rugatulus (assembly GCA_035220575.1). Lineage (NCBI taxonomy): Eukaryota > Metazoa > Arthropoda > Insecta > Hymenoptera > Formicidae > Temnothorax > Temnothorax rugatulus. The sequence continues at coordinate 50,045 of JASTWL010000748.1, read as the reverse complement.
GACAATGTTGTATCAATTTAACCTGATCCTATCTTAGATATCCGACATTAAGAAAAAATTATATTGCGTATATCCAATTCAAAATTTTATTACTCTTTTTAAACTAAATTTGTTTCTTAAAATGATTTTTGAAAAATTATATATTTGCGCTGGTTATGACATATGTAGACTATATATAACACTTACATCAAATTAAGAAGTAGTCTACCACGTAAGGCAGTTGACTCACGATCCAGAGGTCCCGAGGTCTCGAGTTCGAATCCCACTAAGGTAAGTGTGTTTTTACTGTTTTTCAAATACGAGAAAATATTTATAATCATAGATTACATCTTAAGAAACAAATTTAGTTAAAAAATAGTAATAAAATTTCGAAATAAATATGATTTTTTTTATGTCGGGATATTTTTCTAAACGTTAAAATAATATTTTTTAAACGTTAAAATAATATTATTTTAAACGTTAAAAAAAATGTTTTTTTAATGAAAAAAAGCGAACTTATCCCATTATTTTTAACGTTTTTAAAAATGTTTGAAAAATGTTTTTTAAATGTTTTTTAAAAACATTTTTTAAATATTATTTTGCTGATTGGGGAGATCTCTTTTTTTTTTAGTTTATAAACGTTGTTAAACTCACCGCGGTTTCTTCAACCTATAGCTTAATATAACGCGTAATTTTTATTATTTTGTAGCATTTTATCAGTAAATGTTACCATGTCTTTTCTTTTGTAACCACGTATAATCGTTGGCAGGTATCTAATTTTTCATGATTTAATAGCGATTTAAACGTAATAATGACTCGCTTGCAAGACACATTTGCATGCAAATTTATATTCAAGTGAAATTCAACGATATTTGTATCGATTATGCATTTTTATTATATAAATATACAATATTATTTTTAACCATTGCGCTCTTTTTACCTAAGCCTAATCATTTTAAATGTACACGGTATGTGTCGATAGTGGAGTTACACGTACACACACACACACACATTGACACGCGACGCCATATTGATTTTTAGTTCCTAACGTAGGGTGTCCCATGTCAGAGGGCGCCACTAACGCTGATCACGCGAAATACATGGGAGTTTGTAGGCCGGTATAGAACAATATAGAAAGTGTACCTAAGAGGAATCGAAGGGAACAGATTTTCGGACACGCATTGAAAATTTAAAATCTGAGGCCCTGGAATTCTGAGTCAAATCAGATCGGCGGGACCGTCGTCGAGCATGGCTTTGCTTCGACGAATTCGACCAGCATACAGACTCTTCGGCGAAGGTGTCGTCATCTTTTCGCGTCGAGGTAACGCTGTTCCATCTTTCAGAACGTGCTGCTTTTCGACGGCGTCAACGAGACAGCAACAGCATCAACAACCAGAGACCAATAACGAAGTGAAAAACTGCGACAGTCGGTCGAGCGGTGACAAGAAACCGGTCATCGACGAAGCGACGATCCGGAGGATTGAGAGACTGGCGTTGGTCGGCTTCGAGTACAGGCAGAGCAAACGGGTGCTGGAGGAGGCAATAGCGTTCACCGACCGGCTGCGGACGGTCGGCATCGACGAGACCGTGCGTCCGATGTACAGCACCCTGGAGAACGATTGTATTCACCTGCGGGACGACGTGGCGCGACACAACGTCGATTGGTGCGAGATACTGAAGAACGCCGCAGTGTTAGAAGAAGAGTACTTTGTCGCGCCATTGGCGACAAACAAGGAAAAGGGGAACGAGCCTAAATGATGAGTCTAGAAGCTGTGTTGAAGGCTGTTGGCCCATATTTCCTTAATCTGTCCGAGCGAATGTTTGTGTACGGGCCCCAGGGCAAGTTGCTACTGAGGAACCTGGAGGAGCACTGGTTTACACATTGCGTCACGATACCACACTACAATGTGTTTCCATGCGACGTGATCGTAGACACGTTGCAGCTACTGCGGAGCAACTCGATGGACGAGGTACTGCCGTTCGCACTCGCCACGCTTGCGACATCCAAAAGCGGGTGGAACGAGTCGTTGCTGTCGGCAGGTGGTAGGATACCGTCCCACAGAACAGCCAAGATCAACGTGTTCGTCGATGCGTCAGACGCAAAGAGTCTGCTACACAAGAAGCAGAGGGAGCGCAAAGTGTGGTGGCGCAAACTCGCCCAGCACCCCTCGAGATTTGTGCTTGCTGAGGCGAAGAAGACACGGAATCTCGACGTGACGGAGATAGAGGCGCGGTTTCCCTTTGGAAATATCATCGTGGAAACGATCACTCATTATCCTGGCGTACGCAAGTTGTATCCTCAGGTAATAACGCTTTTTTAATAAACTGCGATATATCGATAACATGAGAAATAGAGAGACAGAGAAAGAGAGAGAGCATTATTTAAATGGGGTATTTATTTACAGGCCGAAAATAATAAAGATAATGCTGCAGACGTGCATATGGTCGAGCATGTTGCTTCCTTGGATTGGGGCTGCTTGGCGTTACTCTGCGACAGCCACATGTTGGATAAATCAAATAGAGCGTATATTCATCCAAAGTTATCCCCATACAAAATTACGTTCCACATAGCGAGACAGGAGAATGAGACTGATTCGGATATAGAAGACTTAAATCGCTTTGTGCTATACTTAAGCAATATGCTTAGGACGAGAGGAATCTCTACCATATTGACGAATACAGAACAAATCATAGAAATGTGCCTAATCCCGCACGTCGTGTCGGTGGATAAGACTAGTCTTAAGAATGGCGTTGTACATGTTAAAAATCGCTCGACGACTCTTAGCGAAGCGGTTCATATTACCGACTTGGTAAAGTATATTAGTTTGCGTTCTTCTTGATTTGCTACAATGGCACAACCGGATTTTTTTCGATCGATGCTTACCAATCATGAGATGTTGCTATCATGTAACTATATTTAATTATTAACTATATTTATTACTGACAGTTACAACGATATAAACTGTAAATATAAGTGAAAATTCTGGTTCTACATTCTCTCCTCTTTATCCCTATTTTGCTGACTCTCTGAATTTTAAGATAAACAGCTATCTCTTGATCTTGCGATAATATACATTACTTGAAATGAAGTACGCGAAAGAAAATAATAAAGGCAACTTAGACTTTTCTCGTCCTGGGAAAGGAAACGCAGCACGTGGCATTGTACGAAGGACGACGGAAGGAAGGAAGAAAATGTTTGGAAAGGGGACGCTGCCAGACATTTCATACTTAGTTGAAACGTACACTACCGTGCACGTTCGACGAGCCTCCCAGGATTGCCCGAATTTATCTCGAATTGGCAATGCCACAGAGGCAGTTGAATGTTTCTCTGATACAAGAGGATAATACTCCCAACTGAAGCTAAGCAGGTAGTTGTAGCTTCTTGCCTTTGAGTACTTTGGTAATATAGAGGTAGAAAAAGTCACAATAGAGAACTGTTTGCACCAATCCGGCGACTATAGCGATCAAGTCGTAATGATCCTCAGCGTAGTAGCGGTAGACCCAGTTGAACAGATACAGGCCTCTGTATGATCCTAATGCAAACAAGTAGTGGCTGGTAATGCTTTCCGCCTCGCCTGTTTTTGACACCAGGAACAACTGGGGTAATATCGCCACTGACTCTAGGTAAATGCTGAACGTCCACAAGACCTCAACAGGGGACAGCTCATGATTGATTAACAGTGCCAGAACAAACGCGGGTAAGATCAGGAACTCGATCCTGCAACAGAAAGCCCATCTTCAGTGGAAATATCCATAGTGAAAACGTCCTGGCCAACTTCTCGACAACAATCTTGGGTCTCACCTGAACGTATCGTGATTATGATCGTACGTGGCTTTGAACTTGACGTACATCAAGAAGACCGTGGCGAGGGACGTGGCGATGAATATGATCTTCATGAATGTGTTATACGCCGAGATGAATGTGGTGAACAGGTCTAGATAACGGGTGGTATAAACAATCGCAAAGAGAATCTGCGATTTGCCACTGATACCTGCGAACAGTTCAAGCGTCGATAATCGCTGTCAGTGGAGCGGAACGTCACCGGCGTTCGGTCATAACACATCAAGCTCGTCATGAACACACGCGTCCCTGAGCGAAACGATCAAGGCGGTTCACTCACCGGCGCAGCTCCGTGTCTTCCATATCTTGAGGAGTAGGATGATAATGGCTAAAAGGTGCGACAGGTCGCCCAGCAGTCGGAATATATTCATGCTTACGGTCGCGGGGGTGTGATTTTACGTAAAAAAAACCCGCGGAGGAGTTAGAGAGCCAGCTCGCGCAGCTCGCTCGACAGCGGCACACAAATATGACGTGGCTCTGACTGCAGCTAAAGCAGATGGCCGACCCCCCCAAATCAGATTGAACAGTGTTGGTTGCATTCGAAAACTTCACTCGGGTGCACAACTGCACACCAGTATTGTTCTATCTTTGTTCAATTTTCAGTGTGATAGGAGTGATAGGAAGCTTTCCAGCAACCGACACAAGTCGACACAAACATCGTTCTATCTTTCTTTTTTGGCAATAAGTAACAAAGATAAAATGATACTTGTATCGCTTGCTGGAAAGCTGCCATAGTGGATCACAGAAAGGCTGTTGCAATATTTTATTTTTTGATGGGTTTTGAAACGCAACTTGGATACCTATTTTGGAAATCGTTCGTTATGGCCCGGTTTCACCAACGTGATTTAATCTAATCGGTCGATTAAATTCACTCTTCATCTCTTTCTAACTGTCCCTTTAGAAAGAGATAAAGAGTGAATTTAATCGACCGATTAGATTAAATCACGTTGGTGAAACCGGGCCTATGAAACGTATTCGTTTATGAACAAAAAGGTGGGGATTTCCTAGTTGAGCGCCAATGGGAACCCAGGGTGTATTCCGAATCGAGTTATAGCGTATTCGATTTGCTGACTCGACCCGACTCCGAGTCGAAAAAGTACGATCAAAAGTACGATTTGTAACACGATGTCTGCAAAAATCGTACTTTTGATCGTACTTTTTCGACTCGGAGTCGGGTCGAGTCAGCAAATCGAATACGCTATTAGCTACCTCTGTGGGTACACACGGGTATACTCCCTTCTCCTTCTAAGGCCCTAAGCAGAATGGCTGTCTTGGCGGTGTTTTATGCCTTAAGTCTTTGTCTTATGTAACGCACAATAGGGCCTAAGCAGAATGGCTGTCTTGGCAGTGTTTTATGCCTTAAGTCTTTGTCTTATGTAACGCACAATACTGTACAGTATTGTGCGTTACATAAGACAAAGACTTAAGGCATAAAACACCGCCAAGACAGCCATTCTGCTTAGGGCCTTACTGTACAGTATTGTGCGTTACATAAGACAAAGACTTAAGGCATAAAACATTGCCAAGACAGCCATTCTGCTTAGGCCCTAATTCGTTGAGATAGAAAGTTGGGAGTATACTCGTGTGCACTCGGGTGACATTTCCGAACGCAGCCTGTGAAGTTAAAAACGGGGAGCACACACTTCTGCACAACGCATAATGCGTAAGCATAAGAAAACTGATTGGTCCATACACAAGTGCATAAGAAAATAGACCAATCAGTTTTCTTATGCTTACGCATTATGCGTTGTGCAAAAGTGTGTGCTCCCCGCTTAAGGCTATCGCACACAAAATTGCAGAAGCTGCATAAGCATAGCATAAGACTGCTGGACCAATGGCCGGTATTCATAGTCGGATCTTATATTTAAGACTGTCTTAAGTACGATCTTAAAGTGTTATGAACCAATCACAGAGCCGTATTAGCATCTCAAGACATTACTTAAGACAGTCTTGAAATAAGATCCGACTATGAATACGGGCCAATGAGCATCTTATGTAAATTAATATGGCGACTTTATGCTGGCTGCTCATTGGTTTAGCGGTCTTATGCTATGCATATGCAGCCTATGCAATTTTGTGTGCGAGGCCCTTTAGGGCTATCGCACACAAAATTGCATAAGCATAGTATAAGACCGCTGAGCCAATGAACATCTTATGTGAATCAATATGGCGACTTTATGCTGGATGCTCATTGGTTTAGCGGTCTTATGCTATGCATATGCAGCCTATGCAATTTTGTGTGCGAGGCCCTTTAAGCGGGGAGCACACACTTCTGCACAACGCATAATGCGTAAGCATAAGAAAACTGATTGGTCTATTTCCTTATGCACATGTGTACGGACCAATCAATTTTCTTATGCTTACGCATTATGCGTTGTGCAGAAGTGTGTGCTCCCCGCTTTAGCCGGACAACTTCAACGTATCGAATTTTTATTAATGTTAAAGGCCATCGCACACAAAATGCATAACTTAGCATGAGCGTAGCATAAGACCGCTAAACCAATGAGCATCCAGCATAAAGTCGCTATATTAATTTACATAAGATGCTCATTGGTCCAGCGGTCTTATGCTATGCTTATGCAGCCTCTGCAATTTTGTATGCGATGGCTTTTATAACATCGATGTTATAACTTTGGCGTAAATCGGGCCGTGTAAACGTAGTCTATGAAGTTAAGGCTGATTTATAGAGGCCGTAACCGTTGATTTAAGCCGTAATCTTTAAGAAATTGACCAATCACAGTCGAATGTGAGAAGAATAATAGACTGTGATTGGTCAATTTCTTAAAGATTACGGCTTAAATCAATGGTTACGGCCTCTATAAATCAGCCTTTAGCCGACAGAAATTACTAAATTTGATCATTTTTAATTTTTCTAATGCTGGGTCTACAATGCGAGTCGCAAAGTCGTGAGTCGCAAGAATTGACCAATCACAGTCGATTATTCTCCTCAAATTCGACTGTGATTGGTCAATTCTTGCGACTTACGACTTTGCGACTCGCATTGTAGACCCAGCATAAGGGCCGGTCTACAATGAGTGTTGTAAGTCATAAGTCGTAAGAATTGACCAATCACAGTTCATTATTCTTCGACCGCAAGCAGAATAATGGACTGTGATTGGTCAATTCTTACGACTCACGACTTACAACACCCATTGTAGACCGGCCCTAAATCTTTGTCTTATGTAACGCACAATACTGTACAGTAATGTGCGTTACATAAGACAAAGACTTAAGGCATAAAGCGGGTAGCACACGCTTCTGCACAACGCATAATGCGTAAGCATAAGAAAATTGATTGGTTCGTACACATGTGCATAAGAAAATAGACCAATCAATTTTCTTATGCTTACGCATTATGCGTTGTGCAGAAGTGTGTGCTCCCCGCTTAAAACACTGCCAAGACAGCCATTCTGCTTAGGCCCTAACAATTTTATTTTGGCCATGATGTCAGCCGACACTTTTTAGTAACAAACAGATTTTTTATCATTGATAACTGTTTTAATTAATAGGAAATCGTTTGTGATTTACAAATATACCAGTGTAACGTTTGTGAATTAATAAATTTCTGAGTTATTTGCAAAATAAGTTTAGTTAATAAGGTTAATGTACTGCGCAGGTAACTGTGCTGCGCATGTGCAAAATGTACTCAAGGCTTCTGCGCACAAAGAACGCGTCGATGCATTTCGCATGGAGGAAGTCGATGCGGTGGCCAATCACTTCTCACCTTTCTGTTTTAAAAACTCGAAAATTTTATTTTGACATTGGGTCTGTTCGCGTTGCTTGCACTTTTTGTACTCAGCATCTTTGCTTTCTCTCTCTCCAACGGCCAAATATATATTTATCTCATTTCAAGTGCAAAAATGTTTGGAGATTTCAAGCAACGTGAACAAACCTCATTTTTTCCAAAAAATCGCTTTTTAGCAGCTTGAAGGCGATGCTGCTGATTATGAATATCATAGTTAAAGGCTGGTATTCACAGTCTTCAAGACCGTCTTAAGTAATGTCTTAAGACGCTAATACGGCTCTGTGATTGGTTCATGACATCTTAGGATTGAACTTAAGACGGTCTTAAATAACTATGAATACCGGCCAAAGTGCGATTTTCTCAATATTTTGGCCATAATATGGATTTTACGATTCTAGTGATAAATGTCTCCTGCCGACCCTTAGGCTGGTATTCATAGGCCGGTATTCATAGTCGGTTCTTATATTTAAGACCATCTTAAGTACAATCTTAAGATGTCATTAAAAGCTGATTTATAGAGGCCGTAACCGTTGATTTAAGCCGTAATCTTTAAGAAATTGACCAATCACAGTCGAATGTGAGAAGAATAATCGACTGTGATTGGTCAATTTCTTAAAGATTACGGCTTAAATCAACGGTTACGGCCTCTATAAATCAGCCTTAAGACGGTCTTAAATACAAGATTCGACTATGAATACCGGCCTTAAATACGCGTATCAAAGGGCCAATTTCACTGATCGATGTAAACTAGGCCAGTAATTTCTAGGAAATTACTAAACTGCTGCTCGCGCTGCTGCTGCATTTCATTGTCCATGAAAATCCACCTTAAAATCACTTTGTGACCGAATGAAGGTGGTGGGGGATCAACGTATTTCTAGCGGTAGGCGGAAGGGAGACGGTGGGAGGGAGACGGTGTCGTGTGGAGTGGGGTCACACGCAGAAGGCGTTGGAAAAATGGTTGGACAGTGTTCGAGCGAGCCTCTGTGAATCGAAGCAAAATGGCGACGTCCGACTCCAAGGCACCTCTGAGGACGGTGAAACGCGTCCAATTCGGCATCCTCTCGCCCGACGAGATCGTAAGTAAACTGTACGATAACTCGCGAAACAAAATTCTCGCGGGAAGCACTGTCCTGGAGCTTCATGGCGCAATATCGTGCAACCCGCGCGCCTAGCACATTGGTCTCTTGCGAGAACTTCTCCGTCGAAACGCTTGTCGTAGACATCGTAGGCTGCATTCCAAAATTCACTTTAGTTAACTAAAATGCTATAGTGTACGTGACGTAAACTATAAATTTTAGTTACCCAGAGTGAATTTTGGAACGCTACCGTAGTATTTGCGAATTTTGATTTCATTGCTGTTTGTGATGTCCGTTTAATGGAAACCAAGAATAAAATTGTGTGTAAAATATTGGTGTATTAGTGCCCATATATCGACTATCATACTTTTGTCAAGTTGATTATTGAAAAGTATTATTGAGAATTATGAAGTTATAGGAAAATATCAGGAAAGGGAGGGGGGGGGGGCAATGTGACTGTAAATAGTGAATATAACTTTATTTATATTTAAAATGTATATTCAACTACTACATATTTGCATTTAATTATGAGAAAGCTATATGATATCAGTAAAGATTCTCAAAATATATTTTTTATATGAGGACTTTTTAAAGTACTCATTGCTCTAATATTGCTATTTTTAACATAAATATGTATGCAAAATGATTTATGAACAGAAAGTAATATACACGAAGAAGAATTAATGTTATTTCTTGTGTATAAAATATATGGTAATAGCCTGCGTTCGAAAACATTACTTGGGTGCATACTGCGTCGTTCTATCTTTGTTACTTACTAAAAATTGAACAAGGACAGAATGCGCGACGCTGGTGTGGACCTAAGTGAAGTTTTCGAATTGAGCCAAGAATAGTCAGTGTCAATGTGTTTGATAAATTATTAAAAAATCATATATATCTAGATTAAATTTCACTTTCTTGTAAGATGTTCTATAAAATTTAAAAAAAATGTTCTATGTTAAATTTATATTTTTTATAAAATTTCTTATAAGATGCTATGCTTTTGTGCAGCGTCGTATGTCAGTCACTGATGGCGGCATACGATTTCCGGAAACAATGGAAGGGGGCCGTCCTAAACTGGGTGGCCTCATGGACCCGAGGCAAGGTGTTATTGACAGGAATTCCAGGTGTCAAACTTGTGCTGGGAATATGACAGAATGTCCTGGCCATTTTGGTCATATAGACCTAGCAAAACCAGTATTCCATGTAGGATTCATTACAAAAACTATAAAGATATTGAGATGCGTGTGTTTTTACTGTTCCAAACTGCTCGTCAACCCTGTAAGTAGTTATTATTCAAGATATATTGAAGAAATATTATCTCTTTATTGAATCCAGAAATTTTTGCATTTTAATTTCATTAAATTGATTTGTTCACATTCTACATTTTTCCAAAAATTTATAATTGATTATAGAGATTTAAAAGTAATTTAAAACAATTTTAAAATAGTACATGGATTATAAATAAATAAATAAATACACACATAATTATATATATAGATTATAAAATAAATAATATAATCTAAGTTTTTTAGAGCCCCAAAAAATTAATGACTGAATTATATTATCTTAAGCATGTTATCTTTAACTGACATCGAAGAAAGATAAAAGAATTTCTCAGAATACTAATGCTGTTTTCTCTTTTGTAATTTTCAGCATAATCCAAAGATTAAAGAAATCGTCATGAAGACGAAGGGGCAGCCGCGGAAGAGACTTGCATTCGTTTATGATTTGTGCAAAAGCAAAAATATCTGTGAAGGTGGAGATGAAATGGATATTAACAAGGATAACGTAGAGAACCAGCCACTGATGGACAGAAAACCGGGTCATGGCGGTTGCGGTAGATATCAACCTAATCTCAGACGATCCGGCTTGGACGTCACTGCAGAGTGGAAGCACGTGAACGAAGACTCGCAAGAAAAGAAAATAATTCTCTCAGCCGAGAGGGCCTGGGAAATCTTGAAGCACATTAAAGATGAGGAATCTTTTATCTTGGGCATGGACCCGAAATTTGCCCGTCCGGATTGGATGATAGTTACGGTGTTACCAGTACCGCCGTTGTCCGTCAGACCTGCGGTCATTATGTACGGTTCCGCCAAGAATCAAGACGATCTAACGCATAAACTGGCGGACATCATTAAATCGAACAACGAGTTACTACGAAACGAACAGTCCGGCGCGGCGGCACACGTGATCTCTGAGAATATAAAGATGCTACAGTTTCACGTGGCGACGCTCGTCGACAACGACATGCCCGGCATGCCCCGGGCGATGCAGAAGTCGGGCAAACCACTCAAAGCGATCAAGGCTCGGCTGAAGGGAAAGGAGGGTAGGATTCGTGGAAACCTGATGGGTAAACGCGTGGACTTTTCCGCGCGCACTGTTATCACTCCGGATCCCAACTTGCGTATTGATCAAGTAGGCGTGCCGCGTAGTATAGCGCAAAATTTGACATTCCCCGAAATCGTGACGCCCTTCAACATCGACAAGATGCAGGTGTTAGTCAGGCGCGGCAATTCGCAATATCCCGGTGCGAAATATATAGTTCGCGACAATGGCGAGAGGATCGATCTGCGTTTCCATCCCAAGTCCTCGGATCTGCATCTGCAATGTGGCTACCGAGTGGAACGACATATCCGCGACGGTGATCTTGTGATCTTCAATCGTCAGCCCACTCTTCACAAAATGAGTATGATGGGCCATCGCGTTAAGGTGCTTCCCTGGAGCACATTCCGCATGAATCTAAGCTGTACATCACCGTATAACGCGGATTTCGACGGCGACGAAATGAATCTACACGTTCCACAGTCAATGGAGACCCGCGCGGAGGTAGAGAACATTCACGTGACCCCACGACAGATTATCACCCCACAGGCGAACAAGCCAGTTATGGGAATTGTACAGGACACTCTAACCGCTGTGAGGAAGATGACCAAGCGCGATGTGTTCATCGAGAAGGAGCAAATGATGAATTTACTTATGTTTCTGCCCAGTTGGGATGGCAAGATGCCGCAACCGTGTATTCTGAAGCCGAAACCGCTATGGACCGGAAAGCAGCTGTTCTCCCTTATCATCCCAGGTAACGTGAACATGATACGGACGCATAGCACGCATCCCGACGATGAGGACGAGGGTCCATACAAATGGATCTCGCCGGGTGACACCAAGGTAATGGTGGAACATGGGGAACTCGTGATGGGTATTCTCTGCAAGAAAACTTTGGGTACCTCCGCTGGTTCTTTGCTTCACATCTGTATGCTCGAGCTGGGTCACGAGGTATGCGGACGTTTCTACGGTAACATCCAGACCGTCATCAACAATTGGCTATTACTGGAGGGTCACTCGATTGGTATTGGCGACACTATTGCCGATCCGCAGACATATTTGGAAATCCAGAAGGCGATCAAGAAGGCCAAAGAAGACGTGATAGAGGTGATCCAAAAAGCACACAACATGGAACTCGAACCTACGCCTGGCAACACGCTTCGTCAGACTTTCGAGAATCAGGTGAACAGGATCCTGAACGACGCTCGAGACAAGACCGGAGGCTCCGCCAAGAAGTCCTTGACAGAATACAATAATTTAAAGGCCATGGTGGTGTCGGGCTCAAAGGGCTCCAACATCAATATTTCTCAAGTCATCGCCTGTGTAGGTCAGCAAAACGTCGAGGGTAAACGAATACCTTTCGGCTTCCGTAAGAGAACGCTGCCGCATTTCATCAAGGACGACTATGGGCCAGAGTCCCGTGGCTTTGTTGAGAATTCGTATCTAGCCGGTCTCACGCCGTCGGAGTTCTACTTCCACGCAATGGGTGGTCGTGAGGGTCTTATCGATACCGCCGTAAAAACAGCTGAGACCGGTTACATTCAGCGTCGTTTGATAAAGGCTATGGAGTCGGTCATGGTGCATTACGATGGCACCGTGCGTAATTCCGTCGGTCAGCTGATTCAGCTGCGTTACGGAGAGGACGGTCTTTGCGGTGAGACCGTCGAGTTCCAGAATCTACCAACGATCAAGGTGAGCAACACGTCCTTCGAGAGGAAGTTCAAGTTTGATCCGACCAACGAGCGATATCTACGGCGTATATTAAATGAGGACATCGTCCGAGAGATGATGGGTTCCGGAGAGGTAATATCCGAGCTGGAAAGAGAGTGGGAACAGTTGAACAGAGATCGCGCTGTACTTCGAGAGATCTTTCCAAGCGGCGAATCCAAGGTTGTACTGCCCTGCAATCTGCAAAGGATGATTTGGAACGTACAGAAGATATTCCACATCAATAAGCGAGCGCCGACCGATCTCAGTCCTATGAGGGTGATTCAAGGAGTAAAAAATCTTTTGGAAAAGTGTATCATTGTCGCCGGGGACGATAGACTGAGCAAACAGGCGAACGAGAACGCGACATTACTGTTCCAGTGTTTAGTAAGGTCGACTTTATGTACCAAGTGTGTCTCCGAGGAGTTCAGGCTGTCGAGTGAAGCCTTCGAGTGGCTAATTGGAGAAATCGAGACGAGATTCCAGCAAGCTCAGGTGTCACCCGGTGAGATGGTCGGCGCATTGGCGGCGCAATCTCTCGGCGAGCCTGCCACTCAGATGACCCTGAACACCTTCCACTTTGCCGGTGTATCATCGAAGAACGTGACCCTCGGTGTGCCCAGATTGAAGGAAATCATTAACATCAGCAAGAAACCGAAAGCGCCGTCACTCACAGTGTTCTTGACGGGCGCGGCCGCGCGTGACGCTGAAAAGGCAAAGAACGTTCTCTGCCGGCTGGAGCACACGACGTTGAAAAAGGTGACGGCGAACACGGCGATATACTACGATCCTGATCCGCAGAACACTGTAATCGCGGAGGACCAGGAGTTCGTCAACGTTTACTACGAGATGCCCGACTTTGACCCCACGAAAATATCGCCGTGGTTGCTGCGAATTGAACTGGATAGAAAGCGGATGACTGACAAGAAGCTGACGATGGAGCAGATCGCGGAGAAGATCAACGCCGGCTTCGGTGACGATCTGAACTGCATATTCAATGATGACAATGCCGAGAAGTTGGTGCTACGTATTAGAATAATGAACAGCGACGATAATAAGTTCCAGGACACGGATGAGGAGACTGTAGATAAGATGGAAGACGATATGTTCCTTCGGTGTATCGAAGCTAACATGCTCAGCGACATGACTCTACAGGTATACTGAAGTAAACGCTAATTAGTCTTTCGCATCTTTGTTCAGTCACTGTTGTTAATTAGTTTAATGTAATTATAGAGAAAATTGTTTCTACGTTTTCTATTGAATATTTCAGGGTATTGAAGCTATCGGCAAAGTTTACATGCATCTGCCGCAAACGGATTCCAAGAAACGCATCGTTATCACGGAAACCGGCGAATTCAAGGCAATTGCGGAATGGCTTTTGGAAACCGACGGGACGAGCTTGATGAAGGTGTTGAGCGAGAGAGACGTGGATCCGGTGCGAACGTTCAGTAATGATATTTGCGAGATATTCCAAGTGCTCGGCATCGAAGCCGTGCGAAAGTCGGTAGAGAAGGAGATGAACGCAGTGTTGCAGTTCTATGGTCTTTACGTGAACTACCGACATCTCGCTTTACTTTGCGACGTCATGACAGCGAAAGGTCATCTCATGGCGATAACACGTCACGGAATCAATAGACAAGATACCGGCGCTTTGATGAGGTCAGTAAACGAGTTTCGCTTTTTATCGGGATCTTTAAAAGGTGTATATCTATACCTTAAAAATAAAGAATTGTTTCTCTATTTTTAGAAATTTAGAGAAAATAGGATTTAAAGTTTATTAATTTTTAGAAAATTTCCAACGCGACATTTTCTAAACATTGTATCTTAAAAACTAGTAATAATGGATATAAGACCTTTTACCTTTATACAATTTAAACTCCTGGTATATTAAAAAAAAGTATTAACTTGAATTATGACAAAACTTGGAGATACGATTTTTTACCTCTAAGATACAGATATATGTTACGCAATGATAGAAGATAATAGATCGAAAGTTAATAAGACATCGAATTTCTTTAGGTGTTCCTTCGAAGAAACGGTTGATGTACTACTGGATGCCGCATCTCACGCAGAAGTAGATCCAATGAGAGGGGTATCCGAGAATATTATAATGGGACAACTTCCTCGGATTGGAACAGGTAATGCGCGTGTACATAATTCTTTTATAGTATAAGAAACATTATGCGACTTGCAAAACTTATAACTTCTATTTGCAAATTTGTCTTGTAAAGAAATGTAAGAAAGACATTAGGACTCTTTGATTATGATCAGCATTTTATCAAATTACTGTTATTTGCTATATATAATAGTGATACGATGTCAATGGTTTCATACGTGTGTTTAGGATGCTTTGATCTATTATTGGATGCTGAGAAATGTAAATCTGGTATCGAGATTCCTATGGCAGTTGGCGCAGGAATGATGGGAACGGCGGGAATGTTCTTTGGCAGCGTAACTGGCATGTCCAGCATGAGTCCTCAGATGACTCCTTGGATGGGAGCTACTCCTGGTTATGGTGCATCAAGTATGTCGCCAGGTAAGTCTCGTATAGTATATAATTTCAAAACAAAATAATAAAAATGTTTTTTAGCTTCTAAATGCGCCTCGAACAATATTAACAATTATTCTCTTTTCGTTTTATAGCATTGAGCAGCGGTATGACGCCAGGTGGTGCATGCTTTTCACCGTCGGGAGCATCAGATGCATCGGGCTTGTCGCCAGCATACTCGGCTTATTCACCGCAACCGGGAAGTCCCGGTAGTCCGGGTCCGAGTATGAGTCCATTCCCGATGTCACCAGCTGGTGCAGCGTCACCTAGTTACTCTCCGACATCACCGGCGTATCTGCCCACATCGCCTAGCATGACACCCTCGAGTCCAAATTATTCGCCCACAAGTCCTACATATTCGCCAACCAGCCCGAATTATTCACCAACATCACCAAGCTATTCGCCGACAAGTCCGAGCTATTCGCCCACTTCGCCGAGTTATTCGCCGACAAGTCCAAGTTACTCGCCCACTTCTCCGAGTTATTCACCGACGAGTCCAAGTTACTCGCCTACCTCACCGAGCTATTCGCCAACTAGCCCGAGCTATTCGCCCACATCGCCGAGCTACTCGCCAACTTCGCCGAGTTATTCACCGACAAGTCCGAGTTACTCGCCAACCTCGCCGAGTTATTCCCCGACCAGTCCAAGTTACTCGCCCACAAGTCCAAGCTATTCACCCACGAGCCCGAGTTACTCACCAACTTCACCAAGCTATTCACCAAGCTCGCCTAACTACACACCTGCTTCACCCTCATATTCGCCGACTTCGCCCAGTTATTCGCCAAGCTCGCCGCAATATTCGCCTGCGAGTCCAAGCTACTCTCCCAGCAGTCCGAAATATTCACCGACGAGCCCAAGTTATTCTCCTACCTCGCCGTCATTCGCTGGTACATCGCCGCAATACACGCCTGCAAGTCCCACGTACTCGCCAACCAGCCCGACATATTCGCCTACAAGCCCATCGTACTCGCCGAGCTCGCCGCAGCACACTGCATCTGGCAGCACCCGGTATTCACCCAGCAGTCCGAATTATTCACCTACCAGCCCGACGTACTCGCCCACAAGTCCGCAGTACTCGCCGTCAAGCACCAAATATTCGCCCACGAGTCCCACGTACACACCCACAAGCCCGAGTTATTCTCCAACGAGTCCAACGTACTCGCCGCCCGTACCGGGATACTCGCCCACGAGTCCCACGTACTCACCAGCGTCACCCGCTTACGAAACAGACGAGTAATTTGTTTTTAAGTTATTTTCATAAATTATTATATTTAGATACTTATTTTAGTAAGATAATTATAAGTCCAATTGTAATTATCGTGGTTGCACATAACTGCAAATAAACTTGACGTATATGTTTGTTAAGATGTTTCGTATATGACCTTTTTGGTACTTAATAAGTTGGGCATAACATGATCATGTTCAGTCACGTTAGAAAGTCGAGGGCAGTTAAGAGAAAATTAGAAACATGAAAAAAAATTACTATCTATCAAATAGAAATATGTAGCCGATAATTTCGGCTGTTAATTATATTATTAGTGCGCAGATTATGATGCGCTTTCGCCACTCGTACCAGGAAGGTTGTGACAAACATAATGACAAGAGTGAGGTACATATCTGGGGGAAAAATTTGAGTGTGCTATAAGCGAGCGTGTTGATTCGTGTGTTATAAGCGAGTTGTATATGAGAGTATCTTAGGGACCACAGAATTTTGTAAATCAGCAATCGATAAAATAAACGAGCTACTGGAAGACTATACTGTTACCAAAAAAATACGCAAAAATTCAGGGAGATTTTATTGATGCAAGAAATGTCTAAAAATTCAGGGAAATCATTTGTATATGCGTCTTTATTACAACTATACTGTTATTACGACTACTATTCTTGTAGAGATACAATTTATCTTCTACATCTAGCAAGCTGCACGTTTAAAACTCTGTACTTCATTGATGTTTATTCTATTAAGTATAGATATCTGTGATTTTATTAGAAGAACGCGAAAGTGAAAATCTGCGTTGAAGTGAAACTATTTTGTATTATCTCAGTTATATAAATGTATTATGCAAGCATTGTTAACGTTTTTGTTTCTTTTATGCAACAACGATCATTCTTATGACTTGGAGTATATCAAGTCACAAGCTTCAATATTCGTTACAAATAAATCCAAAGATAGTAAAGAAAGAAATTGATGAAATCACTGACAATATCTTGAAATACAAATATACATATACAAATATAGATATGGATCAAATAAATGCGGAAATATGAAGCGGGAATATAATAGAAGAAAAAGTGTATATTCACTCGGTATAATTTTAATTAACTCGCTTTTAAAATAAATAGTTATGACATCAAGAATGACAACCACTATATTATTCGAAGTAAAGCACAGCATTTCGAGTACATTCTATCGTCTAGTCTACGACAGCTTGTTAAATACGAAAGTCATATACATTGTAGGTCTTCCTCGTGGCTCTCCCGTCCGGGCTAAGTCACTCGTGTTCGATACGGTATCGGGTTACCTCGGTGCTGCGGTACGGTGCGTATCGCGGAGAAAACCGGTCCAGATTCTTACCACGATGAACATTATGTGTCTCAGTACCGTGACATCGCAGCGAGCGACATGAATCCCGAAAGCGCAACGTTGTGGAAGGACGGGAATTCGGGGCTGTCGTTGCTCTTCGCCACTCTGTGCATCGTCGATATTTTCGGCGTATTCCCGATAATCGCGTTACCACGATCGATTGTCCAGTGCGGTGAGATCTCGCTGCAATTTTATCGGGCTTAAAAGAGAAGTTTCTGACGATATGGAATATTTTGCAAGAATACCGAACATCCTGAGAAATCTCTGTGATCTTTCTCAATTATGAATTAAAAATATTTGCCAGAAATAAAAGAGGAATTTATACGAGAAGCTCTGTATAACGAAAGAGAGGCTTGTTTGATTGCGACAAGTGTTTGTAACGATTGTATATTTGCGATGACATTATATATAGCAATAAGTTAATGTTAATTAAAATAAAGAGTATCGCGTGATAATTATTGATTCCTGTATTAATCTATCAATAAAAGCGCCAGCACAAATTGTTCGTTTGTTAATGATTTCCTATATTCCGTTTTGTTGATAGATATAATCCTTGGAATAAAAAAATTGGACATATATATTAATACATAAAGAAGGATGGAATGTAACATGTACTTGTTGAAAAAATATGTGTACTTGTTATTAGGACTGTACGGAATCCCTTTGGTGCTTATTGTTCTTGGTTTGCAAATTTATACGGCCATTCTGTTGGGAAGATCATGGATTATCGCGACTGCTCTGGATCCACAGATTTCACGAAAAAATCGGTATCTCTCTACCGTCCATCTATAGAATTAAAACATTTAAAAACTGTACGCATGTCTGTACAAATTTCTATCAGACACCTTTCTATTAGATTCTTCAATGTTTTCCAATAAGACATTTAAAAATGTAGATTTTACGTCTAGATATATAATTAAAATTGCAGCTATCCTCTCGCCGCTGTGACGGAATTAACGATGGGGCAGCGCGCACGATCCATCGTTATTCTGCTTTTGGATCTGACAGTTTTTGGTTGCGGCATCCCGAATTTGTTAGTCGGTAGGTAAATAGGTACCTTGCAATTATATTCATGCATTAAAACACAAGTAACAATAATTTTTATTCCGTTCAAAAATTTGTTCTTTGCGCTCGACATCGTTGATACGTTGAACGAATGCAAAGAAAAATATCCTCTTTATATTGCATTTTTTAATAGACTTTTCTAAGATGTTACGAGATATATCCTGCATATAATAATTTTGTTAAACGCAAATGATTTTTCAGCTTCACAGAACTTGCATCTGTTCGGGCTCAAGATATCGGGACAGCGTTTTGATCTTTCCTTCTGTTATTGGCTGTTGATAGTCGGCCTTTTACTTTGCCCGTTAATGTGGCTGGGCAGTCCGCGAGACATGAAGTAAGACTTCAATAAACTGTTTTTCATTATTATAATTCGTATACCCGGAAATGAATACTATTTATTGAATTATTATAGATGGATCGCAACGTGCTCTAGTATAACGGTCGCCTTAACAGCGATTTTAACGTGGTGGAGCATTATAACTGATGACCGAACATCTGATGTCGCACCAATTGTCACTTCTCCGACGTGGGATAAATTTATTTCCGGGTACATGCAATTCCTGTATCACACAAATATGCATTTAGCAAGAGCTTTTTCCATGGTCAAAGTACATCATAAAATAATTAATATTAATTAAATATAAATAATATAAATATTAAGTATAAATAATTAATATTATAGTATAATATTAAGTATAAATTTGCCAAATCAAACGATCTATTAATTAATTAATTAATTATTACTTGAGCGAATTTTCAGATATGGTATGCTAGCCTTTCAGTTCGATGTGCATCCTACTTTAATGACGATACAAGTTGATATGCGCAGTCCTCGAGACATCGATAAAGCCATCTTCTTTTCTTTCATAAGTAAGAAATAGCGAAAAAAATTATTTCTTGCATTTTGTCTCTGTATACTTCGGGGCGGAGTCACAATATAAAATATTTTTCTTCCATTTATTCAAATTTTCACTTTTTATAATCTTAAATAATTTCGCATCTACTTCCTCAATATTGAAATAATATTTTATAGCTCCGAGCGTTTTCTTTTCTTGCAACTCCTCTCTCTGTTAGCATATTCCTTACATTAATTTTTGTTTACAATAGCAAGCGGATCGTTGTTCACCATTACCACTTGCCTAGCCGTGTGGAAATACGGCGGCAATACGACTGCCAATATTCTTGAGGCTGTGCCATCCGGATCGATTGCAAATATCGCCATTCTATTAGCCGCTCTTCAGTTATGCTTCTCCAGCGTAATTGGCTACTCGGCACTCTTTCAACATCTGGAGGATCAATGGAGCGTGCAAAGAAGTATAAAGAAGCTTTACATTTAACTGTGATTTAATTAAAACCATAATTAATTTACCCTACTATTATGTTGAATCAGCTTTCGGATGGAAACGATGCGCCATGAGATCGGCGATAGTTTTTCTCAGCGTGGTTGTAGGCGAATCGGTATCGCGATTCGACATCGTTATGGCTCTGATCGGTGGCTCGTTAACCGGATCATTGGTCTTTGTTTTACCACCTCTAATATACACTCGAGCATTAGCTTTAAAAAAAAAATCGAGTCATGTACCAACTGCCGAAGGACGGATTTATTCAGGTTCTCGCAAAAGATTTAACGGCGAAGAGCAACGTTTGATGGATCCCGGAGCTCATTCCCGTTCAATTTACTACGGTTTCCTGAGTGCCACGAATAATCCTCGCAGGTATCGAATGCTTAGATATATCTAAATACTTCTTTTTTATTAATTAACTCTATATGTAAATTGAAAAACTCATTTTTCCAAAGTATGTTATCTTTGTTAAATTACCTACATTTAGCGTTTTAATATTGAATTTTTACTAGCTACACGTATCTCTACTTCGACGACTTGAATGACGAGATAAATTCACATTTGAGCGGCGAGTCCGCCGATTGTTACGAGGGCGAACGCAGGGACAAAGCCACTCAAATTCCAATGACTAAAACTCGTCGGGAGGACCAGCCGCTTCTCATCGATGCTGCAGAGCCAACCGGAAGTCGAATCAGGAGGAGGTCTATAGGTGATCCGCAAGAAGAGACCGCAGGAACGGTTGCAAAGAGGAAGAAATTATGGAATCTGGAAAGGATGATTAATTACTTCGGCTGCTTCATAGTAATGATTGGTATAGCGATCACGCTGTCTTCGACATATGTCAACATTTGGAACACCATACGCTACGTGCGTTTTACGCCGCCGTGCATCATTAACGCTACTGCGGGCTAAATCTTCGCACAGTTTCTCAGTGTTCGTTTAGTTTCACCAATTAATTTTGTAACATTTGTATTTTGTATAATATCTGTCGAATATGAAGAGTGCGATAATATCGAATGTCAGGATTGGATATCTTGTGTGTGTGAGAATGTAAAGCGATATTCTGCAATTTATCCTCACATATTTCATTTCAATCTAGAAATCATATTTCTTTTTTAAAACATCTATCCACGAACAAAAAATTGGGATGACAGTCTAGTGTAGGGTGTCAGACTTGTAACCACGGAAAACCAGGTTTGAGTCCACCTGATCACCACAGAAATTTTAACATTCTAAACTACACCCTCCGTATGAGAAATAAAGGGGGGCTCTGGTGCAGAGAAACTGGGCTCCGTCTTTCGGAAGAGACGTTAAGCTGTTGGTCCACACTTAGCAACTGGCAACTGCTATGTGTATCCCCCCATAAAAGTGATTGCTAGTTTTCCAAACTGGGAGTTGGGTGCCTAGGCTAACAACCTGCCCCCTTAAAAATTACTGTTAAGAAACCTGAAGACCAAATTTCAGAAGACCATGGCTCGACCTACTCGACCTTGAACTGTAGCGCCGTTGACGATAATGATCCGCGAATAAATACAATTAATCTCATGGCGTATTTCCTTTTGATATACAATACTTTATTTCTATAATTTGTCTGTCTGAAAGTGCAGGCTTATAAAGAGCAATAATACATCACCCTCTGCTTGAGCAATAATACATCACTAGTATTCTTATTTGGTTCAATCATTGGAAAATCTCACATACATGTTGATATATTTAATCGTATTAAAAACACGAGATCCAACAAATAGAATACATGAAGTTTAAAATTAAAATATAAAAAGCATTTTCTACTCATAGATGCATTCACTGGTGTGAATGTGATGATTCTTGTTCTTACTTCCACACATAACCATTTTCCATCGTTGAGTCTTCAAAGCAAGCACTAAAAAGTCAAAATCATATTATAATTCTATGATTGTAAAACTTGATATCTTGCAATGATATTTTAAAGCTCCTATTCACTCATCACTACTCAGATTGTGACGTCAGAAGCGAGAAAATATACAGTAAAAATTTTGCTAAATATTAAAATGGAAATACGTTTCAATAAAACAATACTTAAATAAGCTATGTTCACAGCTAATAACAACTGTCAAATTAATAATATATAGAAATAAATATGATTTAATTCCTCCCCGAAACAAAAAATTAATTTTCGGTATATTTTTCAAGTCGGTTCTATCGATTGTAAGTGTTGCTTTATTGAAACATATTTCCATTTAAATATATTTAGTAAGAATTTTTATTGTATATTTTCTCACTTCTGACGTCACAATCTGAGATAGTAGTGGTGAGTGAACAGGAATCTTAATCAGCGTACGAACCTCACATTCTCTCCATACATCGTCGTTTTTCAATTTCGATCTCCTCATTCAGTACCTGCTTGAATTCCTGGATCAACATACATCTCTCCTTCTCTAGTTCGGAAATCGTCCTTTGCACATAGCAGATTTTTCTCTCTATTTCACACCTTTCTGCGCTTGGAGTTGGCTCTTTATTTTCTGTTCCGAAATAAAATATATAAAAGGCAAAAATACAAACACAAAATCAAATAAAACGGTATACCTTGCTGCTGCTTCCGTTGATGTTGTCGTATGATGTAACTCTTCAATTTATGTTTTACTTTTTCGTCAATAGATGACATATTTATTACAAAAATAATCTCTCGTAAACTTTATTAAACTTGCCTAATCACCATGTGATTTATGAACATTGCGCTAATCATAGGCCTGTCTTCTGTTCTTCGTTCCAGTATTATGCTTCGTTTTTCGTGGAAACTTTAAAAATCGCCAGCGTACTATATTAAAAATCGGTGGTCTAGATAATGACTAAAACCGATGAGTACGAACGGTACGTAAGCCGGTCAAACTAATAAATTATGTACGTATAATAGGTCATATATGAATGATAAAAACAAATAATGAATAAAAAATGTATATAAATACAATATAAAACAGTTAGCTTTCTTGGTAGTTTAAAGTGTTGAAAAAACTTGAAAATTGTTAAAGCAACAGATTTAGTAGGCTAGCAGCTCTCCAAGAGACAACGCACGTGTAAAGCATGCTTCGTGACACGTGTATTTCGACCAATAACATTCAGGCGCTTGTCACCAATAGCAGACTTCGAAACATTCTTTGTTCTCACACTTGTTGGATACCTATACCGCGTGCTTCATGTTCTCCTTAATTATTTCTTATTCTATTCGACATTTATAATCTCATTGACCGCTGTTACACGGCGCCGTTAATCGGGTTTAGTAACATCCATAGTTATAACTACCGATGTAAAATGTTGTATAAACGCTAGTTACACTAGTTACACTAGCGTTTATACGACATTTTACATCGGTAGTTATAACTATGGATATTACTAAACCCGATTAACGGCGCCGTGTAACAGCGGTCATTATTAGTGTTGCGGAAACATCGTAGAAATCGATAATTTTTTCGATTACGTTTCTAAAATATTAGGAAAATATCACACAATGCAACATTCGATCATTTTTCTATATCTAATATATATCTGAAATATATTAGAATTTTATTTCACGACGTTAAACGTATGCAATTTATTATTTTGATTATCTCGTTTTATGTCTGATGATTTTAATATTTTGAAAATCGTAATATAGGTACTTCGAATTGCATGGAATGTGTTGCGATGAAATCGAAATGTACTGCCATTTTTTGACAGTATGTTCGATGAATTATTTGTAATACGTATTAAAATTACCGCATTGATCGATCCATTTATGTTATGTACTAGAATTGATACAATGTTTTAAAATATGTAATTGTCCTGAAAAGAAAAATACGAGAATATAGAATTAAAAAAAACTGCCAGAAGCCCAAGCTGTGCGAGACCTTTGAATTTTTCCATATATTTATTCCCATATATTCACGATTGCAACGTAATGCTTGTACACACGAAGTAACGTACTTGATAAATACTCGTATTAATTCGCCCGCACATATCGTGAGAATGATGATGAATTTCGGAAGATGTAGGAGTGATGAAGACGGTAGATGGAAAGGGTAGATAGCTCTGCAAGAACGTGTACAATAAGGCGCTTTATTTCTAAAAACCTCATGCTCATTTAGCATCGTATAGAAATAGTACTTCTTATGTCTAGATTGTGCGAGTTGTAGCATGGTGCGCAAGTATAAATATAATAAATTTCAGTCGAAGCTCGTCGCTCTCCGTCTCGTTAGCATTCGTTAATCTTCGTTGCCCTTTCTCGGCGGGCATGTTGAAGGGAGACCTTCCCGAGAGAACTATCCCTTCACATGCCGTCACCGCCGCTGTCGCCGGTACCGCCATCGCCGTCGACACTGACACCGTCGTCGCCAGCTGCCAGCGATTTGCTGCCCTTATCCCGTTTGGCGTTGTGATAGAGGTAGGAGTGTACACGCAGACTGTTACTGTTCTTATATTTATTACCACAAAGCTTACACGTGAGACTTTCAAGCGGACCGTGAATATAACGGACGTGGAGCTTGAGGTTCTCCTTGCGCGTGAACTGACGCAAGCACCACGGGCACGCATACATACGTATTACCTTGCCATGCTCCATGCGCAACGTCGGTCCCAGCTCTGAAACGACACGTAACGTTGTCTCCAACGGCAAGCTGCTGCCGGGGATACCCTTGACGGTACGTCGTCCCTTATTGCTGGAATTCGCCGTCTCATACGTGAAATCACTCGGATAAGTCGCCGTGTCGCTCAGACCTGGCGAGAAAGATGTGAAAGAATATCAAAGATGCGTTCGATTCGATAAAGCTATCACGGAACTACATAAAAAGTGTGAAAGATGAGTGTTAAATAGGATATACACGAATGTATAAGAAAGAAAGAAAGAAAGAAAGAAAGAGAGAAAGAGGGAGGGAGGGAGGGAGGGAGGGAGAGAGAGGGAGAGGGAGAGAGAGAGGGGGAGGGAGGGGGGGAGAGAGAGAGGGGGGAGGGAGGGAGAGAGAGATATTAGATTGCTGCGAAAGATTTGTATTTGTCAAATAAAATTAAAAACGCAATTTCAATAAAGTGGAAACAAGATCATAGGCTTCCCTATTTCATGTACAGAGAGATCTTTTAATTCCCTCTTCAAAGAACTCAAGTTTCCTAATTTTATTTAATACAAAGTTTGATAGGGAAGCGACAACTAGGTTTGCACCAATCTAGTATACTTATAAGCAATGTGCATAGCAGAGATGCGACTTCTGAGACATCGGAAAATAACTTATACGGTAAAACAAAGCGAGGTATGGCTTGTATATTTACATTTAAAGATTGATAAGAAATATAAAAAAGGTGAATGATGCAATTTGTATTTTTCCTGTAACAAAATTGCTTCATTCATTATACAGTCGAGTCATCATCTAAAGAGATAAGTGACAAATTAGCATGAGAACGCATAGTTTTGCGATTTAAAAAGAAACATGAGATAAGAACATCGTCAGCGTAGAACCAATTCACGAGTACTGGGATATGAAACTAGCCAATATATGATCCGCTTGCAAAAAAAGTATCTTGCGAATTGGTTCTCTCTCCGTACATGCTGCTGAACGAGTTGAAGAATGTGAACGACAAGCGAAATGCGGTAGAAGTGTAAAACGTACCGAACGGCTGAGTTTGTGAATTCTGATTGTAGGGAACTAACTGCGTATCTGGCGTGATATCTGTAAGATAACATCGCTTTCTCTAGACATTCATGACCGATGAGATGAGGTGCCTGATGAACTTATGCAGAGTATAACTCGAGGAACATCGTTTGCTCGGATTTGAAACACCCATTCGCGTGAACATGCAAACGTGATATTGCGTTGATCACAGAGATTAAATTGACTTTAACCCCCGGCGTTGCGGTTCAACGAACTGATTTTACATGTGATAAATGACCATATTCCTTGCTAAATCGTAATGCGTTAGAAATTTGATAGAGAAACCAAGTCGTTTGTTGGAAGGATGGCAATGAGATCAAAAATGTCCACGCTAGAAATACCGGGGGTTAATTATTCAGTACGTAAAAGTGCTTAGGAGCTTGCGTCGCAGTCAAACATGTGATAATGAGTCTCAATAACAAAGTACACATCTATCCGTGGCAAGACTTGAGTGCGTCAAACCTTTGGGGCGCCGATACTGCTGGTACAGCAAACTTTTCTCTTTGCCGAAGGGCGTTTCAGCTCCGGATGACGTTCTGACGACGTCATTCGATCTACCGTTAGCGTTGTCTTTAAAGTACACGAGATGCCGACAGGATGGGGGGAGGATCACTACCTTGTTTCGGCACGTTCTCGTTGCCGGTATAGAGTATTTTTTCCGCCGTGTATCTGTATCCCGAATCCGTGTCCGTGTCCATCGTGTAATCCAGCGGTTCGTGCTTGGTTGACTGTGGCTGACTCACGTCGGACGTGCAATCCAACGGCTGTTCTTCGCACGGCGCATCCGTACTTCTGCTTCTCTCGCTGAATGCCGTCCGTGCGTCCGGAACATTGTAGTCGGCTTCCGTGCAACTTTGCCAGTGGCAAGTGTCAGTGACAGTTGATGTTTGTACGGTAAATGGTCTTTCTCTCGTCGAGATATCGTCTGTCGAAGTGCTCTGCCTCGTTGTCGACTGTTCTTTCACGATATGCGTCAGCCTGCCGAATGTGGAAACGTTTTCATCCGTACCGCTAGGATCGCATTTGTCCCTCTCCATCTCATAGAAATCACGATCTTCAAAGTCCTCGTCATTCTTCCCAAGACTTTCTCTGAATCTCTGCAATGCAACAATCAGCATAAGTAATTAAATTTAAGTAAGTAAGTAATAAGTAAGTAACACAACTTTTATAAGTAAGTAATAGCACCCTTTCTCATATTCCACACATTGTTACTTTAACATTAGCACTTCCCCAAAGCACTCTATATCTTTGCAAAAATAATTCCAGCCGTATAACAAACCTCATCTGCTTCTGTAGTCAGTCCTTTTATTTGTAGAGCCTCTGCAACTTTCAAAAAACCAGCAATATCCTCCTGCTTGATATTGACCTCCCCTTGATACATGAAATGCAACATAGCTGACAAATCTCGATAATTGACATCTTTCAGGATGACAATAGGATGCTTGCACGAGTTTCCCTGTGTACAACAAATCACTGGAGCTTCAGCAGAAGCGCTCGCACAACCGTCGCTACTAGAATAATATACCTTGAAAAGCTCTCGGAAATACGTGCTGCAGACCGACAATATCAGCTTGTGGGCTCGCAGGATCTGACCTTCGGCGGCCAACGTGACGTCCACAAGGTGCTCGTCTGTCAGTAAAGTGTACAAGCCCGAAGACAAGTTTGTGGGGAAGCTGTTCCACACCAAGGAGAATTGTTCGTCAGACATTGTTCCTACGTGAAAGACATCTCGTATACTCGATAGAAAAGCAAGAGAACGTTAGATAGCCTAGAGAATTCGCGAGTGCCGCATCAGGCTGCTTCTATAGCTACCTATGACGCACTGTCATTACGATTGTCAATGCATGAACTGCTATATTACACTATGCTATATTACACTTGTGTCGTTTAAAACTAGACAACGTTATCCTTCGGTACAGTAAGCACAATTTCTTTACCTTCGATGATTCTGTGTTTACAAGCGGAGGAAGCTAACCTTTAACAAGAATCCTCCCCGCGACGATGACTATGACGATGACGACGAAACTAACTAACTGACAATGCTTTCGACACTGCTCTATAACATTGTCAGATCGTTTATATCGCAAGTATAGAGCTGCACTTCAAGTATTCGAGGCCTGACTGATCGTTCGAGCACCGTAGGAGTAGTATAGTAGCTGCAAGGTGCAAGATGCAAGACTGTGCAAGACGCAATCAGGACCGTTTAGAACGCGGTGAGCGGTCCCGCGCGCGGAGGTCTGAGTCACTTCGATATGCGCGAATTACAAAAGCGGTGCGCCATAAATCATGCGATCTTCGTCGCGCTCCGAGATGGCGACGCGTGCAATCTCGCGCAATGGCGCCGCAACCAACAATGACCAATAACAATGCAGTCGAGATATGATATATGCAACGATATTTACATATTTTACACAAACACACATATATAATATATATACAATACAGGATGAGTTTTATTTCATGTGCCAATTATCTCCGCTAATTATCTCACAATCAGAAAGTATTGGTTTACTGGAAAAATGTTTCAGATAAAAAAAAGTTGAAGGGTTCGAAGGAGGTCAATAGACGATCTTAGATTTTGGGTCCGGGACCCATGTTTAGGCCAGTAGGGCCCAAGTCTAATTTTTTAAATGAAAACCTCCATTTTTGGGGGGTAATTGGCGGAGATAATTGGCATACGAAATAAAACACCCTGTATATTTAGCTGTAATTATACACATTATAGGCTGCGGTCCACTTGACGCTACAAATGCTTTGGAGCGTTCTTCTTCTCCTTCTTTCTTCATTGAAAGAAAAGAGAAGAGGAATGCTTCGAAGCATTTGTAGCATCAAGTGGACCGCAGCCATAATAGTTATAATCATATAATATAATACAGGGTGATTGAAAATTAATCTGCAATATTCCGGGAGTATAGTATAGTCCGATAGTATTGATGATTCTAAGCAAAAAGGGTCATATGAACATGGGTCCTATTCCTACTGATTACCGAGATATTCTGGTTATAACGTGAAAAAAGCACCATGCGTATGGAGGGATAGAAATGAAAGACAAAGACTGCGGTCCATTTGACGCTACAAATGCTTCGAAGCGTTCTTCTTCTCCTTCTTTCTTCATTGAAAGAAAAGAGAAGAGGAATGCTTCGAAGCATTTGTAGCGTCAACTGGACCGCAGCCAAAGACTGACAACGTTTACACCACCTTCTTCAGTTGTCAGTACAGCACTGTCAGTCGTTTGATATTCGGTCGTGCAACAACAACCAAGGCTGACAACAACAACTAAGGCTGATGGTAGACATTCTTTGCCTTTTCACGTTATAATCAGAATATCTCAGTAACCGTTAGGAATAGGACCGATGTTCATATGACCCTTTTTGCTTAGAATCATCAATACTATCACCTCCCGGAATATTACAGATTCCTCTTCAATCACCCTGTATATGAATTATTATATAATTTAACAGGCTCAACTGGGCATCAATGTAACTTTCTACAAACGTCTTATAAAATAAGATACAAATAACAATAGAACTAGTCTGTTATTGTACAATAATCTTTCTATTAACCCTTTAGGGGCCAGAGTACATAATTATGTACATTCAAAAAAAAAAAAGTGTAGTTTTGAACTGACAACCAAAAAAACTAAAAAAAACTAAAAAAAAATTTTTTTTAACTAAAAACTTTCATCAGGGACGTCTTTTAAGACTATCTTATAAATTATAACATTTTACTCCAACGGGATCGATGTGTGGGCCTTAAAGGGTTAATACTTATTATTAATATCTATTTATATACTGTAAGATATAATTCTTCATTCTTCCCCTCCAATATTTAAATTCAGAGTGCCCTAAATAGTTTCTCTAACCTTTCCATAGATCTTTCTTCATTCGAAATATAATCGAGTTGGTCTCGAAGAGAGAGATCAGTGAAATCCTCCTGATTCATTTCAGAAATCACATTCGATTTGTGGAGCTTATATCAAACGATTAATGAAGTGCTGTCATGGCTGTCGGTGAGACGGAAGCATTTCCAGAGGCCGTAGCGCGCCTCCCAGTCGACGAAGAACAGCTCCGGCTTGTTCCAAAGAACGTGATGCAACGCAAAGTTATACTGGGACTGAATGGGAGGGTTCAGATGCGGCGCCCACTGCGCCCTTTCCATCACGATCCTGTTCACGTAGCTGTAGAACACTTCGGCCTTGTGTATCCAGCAGATGAGGGACATAATGGAGATGATCATAGCGTGCATGTGGCAGGCTACCTCCACGCGATTATTCTGCTGCTGCAGGATGATTTCCTGCAGGTTCATTGCGAGGCAAACCAGGGCAGCGGCCGTGAAGCCACATGGTACCTCGACGGCAATCAGACACACCGTGCAGTACGTCGTTTCGAGATTCATCCTTGAGTCCACGTGGTTTATCAGACTCTTCAACAGGCTGTCGTGCAGCAATTCGCGGTGCAGCTTGAAGAACAGCCTGTCTTCTTTGCGACACTGTGCGACACGCAGGTCGAGACGCGTGTGCTCGAAAAAAATCCTAGGCGTGTCGAAGATCGCACGGTTGTCCTTGCGGTCCATCAAGTACTGAAGCACCCGGTTGCCCAGAAGGCTGGTCAACCGACTGGACGAGCCCACCATTCGCATTAGCAGCGGGAAGATCGTCGGCGTGAGTGTCTGCTCATACAGATCCGCCTGATGCGTATAAGCGGCAAATTCCAGGGTGCTGCCAAACTCCAGAACGAATTCGTCGGTCGTGCCTGCGGCTACTGTCCACGAGCACATGTGCTGCACAACCACCAGTAGCTGATCATTCGACAGATGCTTCATGGTGTTTCTCAGGCAAACTTCCAAACCCTTCTTGAGGCTTGCGAGTGGTGGCGGCGGCAATGGCACCAAGGAAGCGGAGGAAGAAGAGTCGGAAATGGTTGTCAATCGTGCGATGATGCTGGCGTGAAAGAGCCCGAGCATTTTCTCTATCGTCGCCACTGTATCCTGCGTTGCCGGCCACACATATACGTCAAGGAGCTCGTACAATACTCTGACGAGGCCGCGGGCGTCCTCGACGCCGATCTCTGGTAGCGTTAACTTGTTCCAGACTGCGTGGATGATCAGCCCGACGCTAACAGGACTGACGTCCAGTAGACTGTACATCACTTCGAAACAGAAGGTCTCGAATTTCCAGAGTCGCTCGTGATAGACGGCTTCCACAATCGTCTCTACAACTTCCCGCGACTTCTCTGGCAGGAAGCTCTTCAGCAGGGAGTGGTAGCAGTCTCGGGCGACTCTGAACTTCCGTCGACGTTTCCATTCGCAAAACCCATCCATGTGCAGCACGCTCTCATAGTGCAACAGGATCCTCAGAAGGCACGTGACAAGTGCGCGAGGATGACGAGACTGCAATTGCTTCTTCGTCGCATTTCTAACGATCATCGTTATCTTATCCAAAGTCTTATCCTGCTGCGCCGGGGAGTGCAAAACAGTCGACGAGAAGCTCTTAGAGATATCATCCATTCTTCGTGCGAGTTCTTCATCGGTGATCATTCGTAGAATCGATACAAAGTTGCTTAGATTTTAAGAGAAATGTGACAGAAGCCGGAGTTTCTAAAAAACGAAATACGAGATATTAAAAATAGAAATATAATAGAGAGCAATAATATGAATAATATTATATATAATGCGTAGAAGAGACTGAAATTTATAAAAATATGGAATAATAAAACCAAAATATTTTATGCGGGTTAAAATTCAACTTTCAATTTTTTTGGAAGATTATAATAGAAACGTGAAATTGCAGCTTACCTCGTATTAAAAGATTCGTGTTGTGATGTTTTTCAGTGTAAATTACCAGTCCACAATTTTAATGTTTATATTACCTGTCTCCTATTCTTGCCGACGTATTAAATTTAAAATAGCGCGATAAAAAGATCTATAAGTAATAACGATCGTCTATATAATAAATATTATTTACATAAGTACAGCGATATAATATAACGATACACGTCCGTAGATAAAAAACAATACTTTATTCTATATTTACAAGTTCCTATACATTTATGCACATAATGTACGAAGAGTACGTCCCAAAATTCTCGATTTTACAAAGTGGACTTAAGAATTCACGAGTCTTTAACTATATCTCTAACCCATTATTAAATATATTAAATACATAGTACTCGCATATTATTTTAACAAATGTAACAAAGCTTTCGTATTTAGAACCACAAATCACCGCCGACGTCCTCGTCCGGTTGCGGCAGCTGTTGCTGCTGATTCTGCTGTTCTACTTCCTGCTTGAATGTGATGTTTTCGGCGTCATCGTCGCTTTCGGAAACGGCCAAGTCGTCCTGGATCTTATTTTCGCCTTTATCGTCTCTGGCCGGTAATCCAGCCAACAGGAAGTCTGACGGATCGTAATTTGGATCGACGTCCATGCTCTCATCTACGAGTGGAAAGTCGAAATTTAAGAGTCAACGAAAAATTGATACAACTTTATTATCGAGCAAACAATCCAATGAAAGTCTTTTTATCTTTGAAGAGTTATACCTCGTATTTCTTGAAACCGTTTACGCGCGATTAAAAATAGTAATAGGTTTCTCTTGAATTATCTATATTCCTGTATGGTTTCTATTTTTTTCAAAGGAGTAGATTATCAAGCAAAGCGATAGGAAAATCAATTATTGATTACTTGAAATTTTGTCTTCTTACCTTGTTGAAGCAGCTGCTGTTCGCCCACATAAAAACCGACGTTGCCTAACTGAACCATCGCCTCGGCGGCTTGCTGACTATCATCGTCCGCTAATACGACACCTTCTCTGACTTCACTTAATTCCAGTGCCTCCGTTTCGTTTTGCTCGGAATGTTCGTCTGTGCCGAATGGCACTTCATCGAACTCATCTTCACTGGAGAATTGAAGATCTGTAACAGAAAGAAAGATTGTTAATCAAATGCCAATAGATACAAAATAAAATTAGGATTATACTGCTTTACCTTCTTCGAGTACATCTTTCTTTTTCGAGTTTCTATCCATATCCGCTTCCATGTCTCCTTCTACATCGACAAAATCGAAGTCATCCATATTTGATTTGCCAAATGGATTTTCCGGAGAACTGGTCTGACTCTGAAGATAATTTCAATATTGAATAAAATGTAGAAATTGAAGACGTCGAGCATCGAAAAAGCGGAGATTAAGTAACGAAATAATAAAATGTAAATTATAAGCAAGAAATATACACGCTAAGTAAACATAAGAATAAATATAAT
The DNA here is from genome assembly GCA_035220575.1 of Temnothorax rugatulus. Classification (NCBI taxonomy): domain Eukaryota; kingdom Metazoa; phylum Arthropoda; class Insecta; order Hymenoptera; family Formicidae; genus Temnothorax; species Temnothorax rugatulus. The sequence goes on along the minus strand of JASTWL010000748.1, from coordinate 16,927 downwards.
CCTTACGCCTCTGTATTCAGGTTCTGTGATAGTATAGTTTTCCTCATCCGGACAAAGCCACGAGGAATCTATGTCCGCTTGTTCCATCGCCCGTTTTTGCACGAGCAGTATATTGTTCTCTAGTTGCGTCAGATGTTCATCGTACTAAAACAAAGTTCATCATTGTTTGTAACTATTCCAGTAATTCCTTATTCTTATTTTTATGGACTCTTAATAACTTTTTTCATCTGATTAACACAAAAACATTTATACCTCGTCTAATGTGTCTTTACACACTTTAACCAGCAACTCCGCTTTATTTGTGAGCGGAGATTCTTTGCCATTATAAAGCGTGCAATTCTCCAAAATCTGTTCGATATCTCTAAGAAATTCGTTACGATTGTGGTATTTGTGCGCTGAAAGGGTTTTAAAAATAAATAAATTAATTTCAAGAAAATAAATTACAAGCATACAAATCCATATCTTTTATACATTAACAAATTAAAATTTCTTACCAGAAACTTTTTTAGATATTGTTTCTAGGTCCATCGGCCTCTTGACAATACTGTAATAATCCTTCACCATTTTTTTATTCACAGGTTTCATGAACGGCCATACTTCTGTCATGGATTTCAATTTGTTGTTGACAACGTTGTCCAAGATGAAGGTGAGGGCAACTTGGTCATTGTCGTCAAGAAGAGGATTGATTGCTTTCTCCAGCCTCATCAAACGATCCTCCTTTTCACCGAGCCTCTCGACACACGTATCCAACATTCTCCTGGCGGCTACAGTCAACGAACTCTTCGTTCCGTTATAGAGTGTCGAGTTCTCCACGATCTGATTAACATCCGCCAGGAATTCTTCCCTGCTTTGATATTTTTTCATTCTCAAATTTTCACGTATGGTCTGCAGATCCATGGGTCGCTGTATGATCTTGTGATAATCGGGGACTACCTGATAACAAATAATAGCACGATTGACATATATTCGTAAAAATTTTTTTTTTCGATTTTTAAGATATTTCCACTACACAAATATTCTGTTTAAATTTTTATATATACTTTTATATATTTATATAAACTTATATAAAGCTCTTATAATTGAAATTTAATATTATTTCCATTCGATTCACAATCGAAGTTTTTAGTTTAATCTCGTAAGTTAAAATAGCTTTTACTTTAGCATTGACTGGAAACAGGAACGGTTGCACATCGGGCAAATCTCTCATCTCGTTCAGAATGCTTTCCAACATTGTTGACATTACGACAACTGGGTCAGTCCTACGCCTGTTAACCGGCCTTTGATGGCGTTTCAAATAATCGCAGTGGTCATCTGTGGGCGGTTTCCTGCGTTTCTTCGAATTCACCGCCTCCTTCGGCACTTTGAGCAACAATGTACGTCTCTTCATCTCCTCGGCATGCTAAAATAAACCATAGATTTTGATCAGCTCATTTTAGATTCTTCGGATTCCGTAATTGATATGAATATTCCTCAGATTGAGCCCCTGTCATTAAATTTTCAATATCCATCAACTCACCTTGATAAGTTTCGAGGATAGCTTCACCTTAGTGCCATCGACATTAACTAGATCCTGATCGTCGGTATTTAGCTGCTTTTCAATTTCCTCTTCCTGTTCCTCGGTCATCGCAACGTTAACCGGTGCTGTGGCAATGCTGTTCTGGTAGAGCGGACAGGCCTTGTTGGTACGCATGTGACCAACGTTGCCACAAGCGCCACACTTAAGCTTCAGATCTGGCTTGAGTTTAGGCTTTTTGCGCTTGGGAGGCGATACCTCCGGTTTAGGATGTTTGGGTGCAGGGGTGGAGGAAGTAGAGGATTGGAAATTACAGAATGGAAGGATACTAGTTGAGGAAGTGGTAGTCGGGGTGTTAGTGTTGCTGCGATCGAATATGTTGTTGCTCGAATTGTTGATGCTGCTGCCGTTCACTATCGGCGGCCCACCCAACATACGTTCTCTCTCCTGATTCCGTTTGATCCGTCGCAACTGTTCCTGAATCCTACGCTTCTCCCGCTTCATTTCTTCCTTCTGCGCCTCGTCCAATGTGGCGAACTGCTTGATAAACGTCTCATCTTTCGAGTTGCGGATCTTTATGTACGTGTCGATCACAGCAGGCTTCCTCACCAGCTCGACTCGCGTATACTCCTTACCCTCCGGATTACGGAACGTGCGGTAGATCTTTAATACGCGACCCTGCTGCGCATTGAAGTTGTTAACCGGGCTATCTTCTTCGTCGTCCTTCTTTTTACTCTCCTTGGCCTTCTTGCTCTCCTGCTCCTGCGCCTCGCCCATCAGCATCTTCCGTAGCTCGTGCCGCTGTTGCTCCTCCCGCTCCAGCGATAACTGCGTGCTGGTCTTTTTGTTCGATAACATATTCTCAATGTTCTTACCCATTTCCTCGATATCAGAGCTATCCTCTTCCGAGCTCTCGCCTTCGTCTGTGCTCAATACTTCATTTGACGACAACACGCGGTTCTGCAAGTCAAAGATTCGTTGGCACTCCTCCTTGTAACGTTCTTGATGTTCGGCGATAGAGAAACGATTGCCACGTGAAAACTTCGTCATGCCCTCCTCACCGGCTTTCGCTTTCTCTGTCGACAAAGTTCGAACTACGTCGATTACTTCCCAACGCGATAACTTCTTAATCTCTTCCTCGGGTACGCCGAACTTTCGCAGCAACGCTTTTGCATTGTTCAAGGACAATCTCCTCAAGTCTGCATCTGTGCCAGTTACAGTTCTTTTTGGTTGAGCTTCTTGCTCTTCCTATCCGAAACAACATTTCATGATGATTTATTCTAATATGAATAACACTTTTAATTAATAGATACTTATCAGAACAAACCTTGCTAATAGTTGGTTTATTCGGCACTCTGACATAAGAGAAGCCTTCACCGCACCCAGTTGGATCGGCTGGACCTGCCAACTGCAGTAAACACTTTCCTTTCATGGCTTGGATGTATGCGCGCGTCGTGTTCCATGGTGCCACCTTCACCTCGTCGTCCATCTTTAGCTGCATATCCTCGTCGTCATCGTCCTGTGGAGTGAACAGAAACTTCTCACCGTATCCGGCATCCTTTAGACGCTGTTCGGCCGCAATCATGCTGAAATAAGCGCAGCATTGCTCCGGCGACACCATAGCGCGGATCTCTTCCTCCGTTGGCAATCTAAAGTCCGGTTTTATTACCCACCAATTGGAATCCATGCCTATTCAATATCAAAAGGTTTCTGAATGATGTAAACGTTCATAGACTTGCTTAGAAATGAAATATAACAGCAACAACGTTCTTTTTAATACAATTTTTACTTTGCTTTCTTCCAGCTTTTGTTGCAGAAAAAATAACGAACAATTTGATATTGTTTACGCACCAGTTCTTTTAAAGTCAGCGCACAGCTTCAATCTCTTCCTAATGCTACTCTCGCTGTGAGATGGGAAGGCCTTCTTTATATCATCCATCTTAATTCGTCGGGGAGTATCGCGTGACTTCCAGAACAATCTGTATATGAACACCTGTAGAAAATCTCGTACAAAGTTGTTTGCTCTCTTTGAATTAGGTCCAGGAACTTCGTAAAGCGGACATTCCTGTCCGGCAACAAACAAGGCGTCCACTTCTCTAACATAATATTGCTGTCTGCAAAGATTAAAAAATCAATGAAAATAAATACATAGGCAAAAGAAACAATTGATAAAATTAAAAAGGAGAATGTACACTGACCGGCAGGAATGCCTGGACATTTCGATAGGTATATGACGCGTATATGTATATGTATACACAAGGTGCCCCAGGATTTAACCGACAAATTGCAGGGATATTCCACAAGTGGAAATAAGAAAAAAATGTTACATGAAGTTTGGCTAGAAATGCTTTATTACAAAGTTATAAACAAACATTGAAACGTAATATGAAATAGGTAAAAATGGACCTCCGAGATCGCCATATTCACCGCTTCTCGATTTTTATTCATGGGGAACTTTAAAAAATGAGATTTACAGTACAGAAGTAATTTCGCGTAAAAATTTAATGCAACGAATTAATAATTCAATTAGTAAGATGCAACAAAATTCTCAGGAAATTTATTGCATCTGTAATAAGTTTCGTATTAGATCGATGTCAAGGTGGTATTGTCATGCAAGGACATTTTAAAATACGTTACTAATTGTCATTACTAAAAGTCGTTTCGTTCATACTTTGTACGTAGAAAAATCCGTTGTTATCTATATTCTATGTTTTATTTCAATATTTGTTACCAATATGATTACTTCTGTACTGTAAATCTTTTTTTTTTTTAATTTCTCATAAGTAAAAATCAAGAGGCGTTAAATCTGATGATCTCGGAGATCAGAGGACCAGTTTTGCCTATTTTATGTTCCATTTCAATATTTATTCATAACTTTGTAATAAGGCATTTCTAGTTAAATTTCATATAACATTTTTTTCTTATTTTTACTTGTAGAATGTCTTCCCGCAATTTGTCGGTTAAATCCTGAGACATCCTGTAATGTTTCGTATGTATATGTATATATCCAGGCATTCCTACCGGTGATCGTACACAAGAAATAATATAAAAATTGGCAAGCGTAGAAAATGAAAGAATATAAACATGATTGTATATTAAGGCGAATTACCTCGTTCTTATGACTAAGAAATCGGTCTCGGGAATTTTGTGCTCGTAAAGGGGAGCTCTGTACATGTTGTTCTCGACTGCCTGGATGCTTTGGCCAGGCGTGAGAATTCCCAGGAAGGGGCTGGTGTGAGCGTATGCCGTCTCTCCGTATCTGTACGTCTGCGGTCCCTGATCCTTGCCCGCCCTCCTCTTGTAATAGTTCTTCACTTTGGAGCACATGCCGACTTGATTCATAAGCGGTGGATGTTCCTCTGAAAACTCAACGAGCACCAACTCGCCGTCCCGTCCGGTTAAGTCCTCGGGTGTTCTCATGAAGAACACATCGCCCCCACCGGAAGCAATCCTTTCTTGCTCTCGTTGCTTAGCTTTCTTCTTAATGTGCTTTAGCAGGGGCAAGACACCATGCGGTCCTGGATGAGCCAACGGCCCATGACTGAACCTTCGCAACGGCGGCCTATGAAAGTTTCTCAATCGCATTGGACCCATGTGCGTTTGTACAAAAGGAACGCGCAGCTCCACTACCGGAGTGCTGTGCTGTATCAAATTGCCACCGCCGACTTTCAGCCTCAACGTAGTTTCTGAGGACTTGGGCATGTAATACGTGTCATTTGATATGTTAAACGGATCTCGGTCGGGTGACTTTGGCGGTGGCGGAGGCGTGTCTTCTTCAAGGACGTTGATGACGCCCGCTTTGCCCAGCAGTAGTTTGCTCTTCTTGACATGCGGATGCGGAATTTTTACCTTGGGCTGCGGACCATTATCCTTGTGAAGAAGAGCGGGATCTATGTCGTCCGGTATGCCTAGAACTATGTTCTCGTCGTTCGGATCCAATGTAAGTATCTTCGGTTTTGGGATCTTTCTCATGTTTTCAGGATCCCAAATGACCTCTTCCTCCCATAAACCGTAAACAAGCTCTTCATTTTCCACCGGAAATATCGAATACCAAGTATCATCCTCCTCCCGCTGTTGTTGCTGATTTCCCTTACCCATGTTCATCTTATTCTTCTGAGATTGCATATGCATTGGCGTTGTAATTTGCGAAGTGGCCAGTCTAACGTTAGGTGCTACATTAACCGGGGCACCCTTTCCTGGCTGACTGAAGGCTTGCGCGGTTCTGTTACCGCTCGATGGCACCCAGCCAGCAGCATTGTTCTTACTGTTTAACTTCTGCATTACCTATTAAATAAAAAATAAATTTATTTCTTATTTTTGGCAAGCATGTGATAATACTGACCGCTTTATTAACAAAATTGTACCTTGTGCTTTATGTCGTCTCCGTTCCAGACAACATCGTCTTCCCAATGCAACTGGGACACCATCAAAAATGCGTCATCAGCAAACTCCTCATCTTGGGTTTCTGGTTTGTCGCCTTCTTGGTCTTCTACCTAATTTCAGAACAAGAAAATATAAATATTTAAAGATAATTACGCAATAGTAATCAGTGTGTTAAACACAACATAATAAAAACGCACTTTTTCAACCGTCTTGAAGCCGTAGTTGAACCCGTCTCCAGTTTCTGGAACTTCCAGCATGTCGTACCACAACTGCGCAGGTCCAAATCTCCAGTCAGCCACTTTGGGTCCCATGTCACCGTTCTCTCCATTCTCGCCAGTTTTACCGGTCTGTTCCTTGTCTTCTACCGGTCGCAGAAGTTTGTTTTCGTCATCCGAGCGACATGCTTCCGCGCTCGGCTCAGGACCGTAATGCATGATCCAACCCTGAAACAAATAACGCAATATTAACCCTCTGTATTCAGCAGCGTAATAACAATAGCAATTAGCAATTTCACAGATCTAAAGAAGAGATTGATATGAAGAGATTATACCTTAAATTTGGGCTTTTTGTCATCCTGATCAGAGCCAGAATCAGAATCTCTGACATCATGATGCTTTTTCTTCTTACGTCGCTTCCTCACGCCTCTCCATATCTGTGGCAGACTGCTCGGCTTGCCTGGACCGAACAGTCGTGAGAATCTGAGTACTTTGTTGGCGCGAAAGTCTGGGAACAATTCGGTGACGTCGATATTAGCGTACTTGGATGGCAGCATGGAAGCGAGGGGCGTCTCCAATTTACGTTGACGCGCCGCCTCTGCTTCCTCTGCAGTCAGTGCCTCTTTCTCCTCTGGTATCGGCGGTGGTGGCATCAATTGTGTATCTGATTTGCTGACAACCTCCTCATCGTCGGCATCATAATCTGCATTCTCCTTGTCAACTTTCTTGTCGAGTCCGTTACTTTTAGCTAAAAACAAATATTGAAACTCATGACTCTTCATTAATCATTATAAATAAAGACACATAATATCAGTCAACTATATACTGGAATGTAAACTCTACTCTAGAAGAAAACGGGACAAAAGAGATGAACGACTATAACCAGCTGTCCTTTTCTATTACTGTACTCTTCAAGAACAATAGAAAACCATTGATTAATCAAAATTTGTTAAATAAAAATAATCTCTAATCAATCCATCTTTTTCTTCTTGCTATCTAGGTGCTAAGCATGGTAATGCATACTCCAATATAGTGTATAGTTCACTGCATAATATACATTTTAACATTACATTAATGCTATAATTATCAATTGTATATAAATATGACATCTATACAAAACCACAATGCAGCTACTAACAGATCTCATCATTTGTATCATCCGCTAACTCATTTATATCCGAAAAATCTAGCGCAGTAGGTGATTTTGCCAAGTAATCCACATCTGTGTCATTCACAGTTGTGTTTTGATCCTCCTTATCATCTGCTTTGCCGTTCTCTTTCTCCTCGGCATTGTTGTCGTTGGACATCATCTCATTGATGAACGAACTCAGACCAAGGCGACTGAGTGAAGCTAGATGTTGCTTAGCTTCAGGATCCAAGATATCATCTTCCAATTGACCATTGTCGTCGATGTTGCCAAAGAGGAAGCCAGTGATGTTGAGGCTAGACGCCAAGTCCTTCTCGTTCTCCTCGTCGGAATCCCCCATTTCTCCCTTGTTGAGATTTAACGGTAAATTCAACCTTTGCAATGTAAAGCCCGTGTAAATGTCTGCCTGCTGAACGTACGATAGTTCTATAAGTCAATCACGAAATCAGAATACAATAGCATCTTTTTTTATTCGCTCTCATAATTTGCAAAATAGTATCGATCTTACCTCACACAAATTATGCCCGGCACCGGCGAATCGCGCACGAAACCCGGTCCAGCAGTTTGTTTACATAAATATCATCGCGATGATCAACCATCCGCAAAACAAACGGGAACCAACTAATAACCAAAAGCACGACCTCGCTGAATTTATCTAGAACTCCGATCGTACGGATACTAGATACGTAGAACGAATCGGGTTTTCCTTTGTCGCAAGTCGCGACATCTGTAGAATCAATTATAATTAAAACCGTGTTGTTCTAGCGATGTCTAGGAACTTTGTCCATAAATCATGATTACCCTAGATTAGAGGTCCCCAACTGGCCCCCATGAAAGTTTATCCGGCCCGCCAAGAAATTTTGACGTTAAAATTTAAAAATATAGATATTTTGTTCTTAAGATTTTAAAAAATAAAGCTTATCCAATCTCCGATTATTGCAAAAAGTTTAATATAGCTCTCTTGACAAAAAAGGTTAGAAAACCCCTACTCTAGATTCTTGAAATTTAAATTAGTAGCTCACTTCAATACTTCTCTTGGAAATTTAAAATATTTATCTATATTGTCAGCCAATCAAAGTTCAGATACTCGTCTTTAAAATTTGAATTACTATTTTAGCTCGTTCTATCTCTTATTCAAATATACGTTCTAATTTAATACTTAAAACTCCATAGATTTTCTTTCTTTATATTCTCTAGTTAATATTCTTAAAGAAAATCTGAGTCCGTAAATAAATATTTCTGGAGAAATTAATAAGTTAAAAATATATCGCGAGATATACGTTTTAAATTTGTCATTGAAATCTGTGCTACTCTCTACTCTCACGTACAGTCGGAGTGTGAAATTAAATTATATTTTCGCAAACACTTTAAATACATGTATTTTACATTCATGTAAAACTTACATTTAGCGAATATAAATAATGGATCCGAGATACACTTTACATTAACGATATTTAGACCCTGATAAAAATATGTATTGCATATATACGGCTTACAAAAAAAAAAAACGAATTATATCGATTTCTCTCTTGTAGCATTAAGAATGTAGCAGCGAAGAGCCGCTTGTCAAAAGACGGATTTTTTTCTTTTAGAAAAGATAATGTGCAATTTATTCTCGTTCATGTACAAAGTAACGTGGGCCACGTAGAAATTATAGATAATGACAGTACGGGTACAAAATTCGGTTTTCTGAAGCAGACGAAAGCCAGAGCCTTGCAGTTTCTTACTCACGCATCATGGACATGTACGCCCTTAATCTACATACCATTTTCCTGTACACCCTTTACAAATATAGAAAGAGGATATCTAAAGATAAGAATGCATTAAGTCGTTAAGTCATTACAATGTTATATTCACGTACAAATTCATGTACACGAGGAATCTCGAGATTTTTTTAGAGAATCTTGACGGCGATGGGTGTAATGGGTGTTCCCTTTACATAACTTGTGTTTCGCTTTTCTCTCTCTCGGAGGTAACAAAAACTCGCATTTTCACGCCAAACCGCATGTACGATTGTACTCGAATGTGTGTTAAAACTTACAGTAAAAGACCATTTCGGCCAAACAGACTTCAATCGATGACATAATGGACGCCTTTAAATATCAAAAGAATATATCGAATATTTCGAAATAGTAAATATATAATCATACTCAATGGATAAAAAGCAATGAGATAAAAACACCGAGATTAGGCGTCAAACATTGTACACGTAAGTGAATCCCGCGTATTATGTAATGGATTGAAGTCTCGCGCAGAGCGCAGAGGAAAATAAACAAAAGAAAAATAAATCATGCTTTCTGTTAATAAACACTGCTGGAACGGTAAATTTCATTTAGTCCATTTGTAAACGCGCTGCATTGCGTTTCAACACGAGAAACCACCGGTCTGCTGTTGATATACTTCTATTGTGTCTCCTTCCTCCATTTCCAGTGTGGTAGGTGTGTCTAATTCATTTATGGGCTGTCCATCAAACCTAAATCTTACTGCTGCTATCGCCAAGCCCTGCAGAACAGCACCATTAATAACAATATTGTTAGAAATTGTGTTAGGAAATATTACAATTCAATACACTTCAATATAATGCGAAAAAATATATATCTTCCATGCAAAGCAATCTCAAAATATGTACAATTCATTAAAGCTCTCAGCGAACAAAGCTATTCATAGTTTCAATTTCATGGAGATATCACAAGGGTGACGCGTGGCTCTGTATTGGAGCTTCGGATTCATACTCCACACTTGATAGGTCTCAGATTCAATCCTGACTCTTACTCCATAAACAACTTGATTTACAAGAGGTCAATAAAAGAAATTAGAAAATTTTGAAGAATAAATACAAATACATATGTGCTATACAACCCCATTGTGGTGTTAAAGGTACATATATAAGAAAAACATAAGAAAAAAAAATATAAAACGGAAGATATACCAAGTAAATACTTACTACACGGTCGCAGTACGCATTCATCAGTTTACGTAGAGGTGTGTGTTTCTTAATTTTAAACTGGACTACCGCATTGTCCTGACCCAGCACTTTCAGGTTTATATGCTCCGACTCCGTTTTCGTCTCCTGCACAAACAAAGGACAATTGGCGTGAGTTGCGCGCGGGAGACGCCACGACGTATATCGTAAATAATCGGCATTATAGGTTAGGTTGGATGGGGGGGGGGGGGAGAGCGTTTACCTTCTTCTCGTCCGACATGGTACCGCGGTTCCGCAAAGGCTGATCGCGTTTACCAGGGGTTACCGTGACGGTCGCGTGATCGATGACAGAACTGACCAGTCGATCTATACGCTTGAACTGCTGTGAACTGCTCTAAACTACTCTAAACTTAGACGACTCCTGTAGCGTAAACTCGCCGCAAAGTCCCGCTTCTTCCTCAAAACGGCGGCTACGACGTCGCCATCTTGCTCGAATGATGCGCGATACGAAGATCCGCCGCGGGTCTGCGGATTTTGAAATCAGATGATTATCACATCTAGGTTATCACACCGCGGGAGATTTGAATTGACATTTGATAAGCGTAAAGCCCCTTGCACAATGCCAGGCAACAGGCAATAGGAACAGGGAATAGAAATCAGAAATCATGTATAAATGCAGAATAAACAGTGACACAGGCAATAGACACAGAGTTTCCATCACGTTGGAAATTCTGTGCCTATTGCCTGTTGCCAACCAATCATAGCATTCGAATTTTTTAGGTTGTAATTAACGATTTTTTAGTTATTTCCTGTTCCTATTGCCTGTTGCCTGGCATTGTGCAAGGGGCTTAATGTTGGGTCTACAATGTGTGCTTTTCATTTAGCGACTCAAGTCGACACAAGCGTCATTCTGTCTCTTTTCAACATCTAGTGAGCAACAAAGATAGAATGACGCTTGTGTCGACTTGTGTCGTTAACTGGAAAGCACCTAATGCGAGTCGTGGGTCGTAGGTTGTGGAAAATTGACCAATCACATTCGAATTTGAGAAGAATAATCGAATGTGATTGGTCAATTTCTTACGACTCGCGACTTGCGACTGCTTGCGACTCGCATTGCAGATTCCGCATAAAGCCTTGTGTCCACGATGCTAGAACTGCGTCCGAGTTTCGGTTTAAGCCAATGAAACTGCTGCTTTTCTATTTTCTTGATTAATCCCAATCTATTTTCCCCTACTGAGATTACGAACAGCACAATACTTGATTAGGGGCCGATATCACAGTCTCCGATTAACGTGACCCTCCGATTAAACTCACTCTGCATCTCTTTCTAACTGTCCCCCTAGAAAGAGACGAAAGGTGAGTTTAATAAGGCCCGGTCTACAATAGATGTTGTAAGTCGCAAGTCGTAAGAATTGGCCAACTACAGTTCATTATTCTTCGACCGCAAGGAGAATAATGGACTGTGATTGGTCAATTCTTACGACTTACGACTTACAACACCCATTGTAGACCGGCTCTAAGAGGATCACGTTAATCGGAGACTGTGATATCAGCCCTAGGATTGGTCGATTTTCTTACGCTTACGTTTTACGTCCTTACACGATTTTATGTGAGATAGAGGCCGTGACCGTTGATTTAAGCCGTAATCTTTAAGAAATTGACCAATCACAGTCGAATGTGAGAAGAATAATCGACTGTGATTGGTCAATTTCTCAAAGTTTACGGCTTAAATCAACGGTTACGGCCTCTATAAATCAGCCTTAAGAAATCAACGGTATGGATTCGCTACCGCTTAAGGAGGTTCGATGGCTTCATCGGGGGGAGTAGTGGGACGCGGGGGTTCTGGCAACAGCGCACTAGCGTTTGAAGTAGTGGGAGTGAAGGGGATTGCTCTGATTGGTCGCCGCGTGTATAGTGCGTGCTGCTGTTCACGTCGTTCTCGACCGTGGCAGTCTAGCAGACGAAAAATCAAGCAATTTATGCTTTAATAATTAATTTTTCTACGAAATGTGCGGTAATCTTCCCCTTTCTTTCACTCATTTATTTGTAAATTATTATGTTACATGTGCATATTTTTTTTCCTTATTATTTGCATTTTTTCTTGCACTTATTTCATTCTGAAGGTATGCAATATATGTCATTTCCCATAAGAACCTATGTTAAAAATGCAGCCAGTTTCATGAAATTTTAATATGTTGTTCTGGAATGCAAAATAGAATTATGTGAATTTTTTGGGAATTTTTCACCGTCTCGTTTTGAAATAAATCTACTCCTAAAATTGTACTTTTTAGGTTTTTGGAGTAGATTTTTTTCAAAACGGGACGGTGAAAAATTCCCAAAAAATTCACATAATTCTATTTTGCATTCCAGAACAACATATTAAAATTTCATGAAACTCTCTGCATTTTGTTGTAGCCATCGAACCTCCTTAAGGGGATCCTAAAGCCGTCTGTAAAACCGGCTTTTTTCTTAACGCTTATCTTTTTATTGGCTCTATGGATTTAAAAATCCTTCTCCAAAGTTAAAGCACGCATCAAAATCTAGGTCATGGTGGTCGAATTTATATCGAAAACGAAAAAAAATTAATATTTTTGTAAATACGTGACGACAATATTTGCTTTGTACAAAAATTTCACAATAAATATCCATAAAATTAGACCGGCATGACCTAGGGACAACATGTAAGAACAATATCGTGCAATTGGAACTAAGAAATAAAAGCCTACAAAAAAGATTAATTGTAATGAATTCAATATAACCTATAACTCTGTCTGTCCTTGTCTATTATCATTGTCTATACAAGGACAGATATAGAATTCGGTTGGTAATACAGACGGCTTTAGGACCCCGAGTTTCGGTTTAAGCCAATGAAACTGCTGCTTTTCTGTAAGAGCTGCAAGTTGATTGGCTTAAGGTGGTTCTAGCAGGAATTTGAAGTCACAAAAACAACTATTGTTACTAGTGACAAATATGAATGATTTAGTATGTAAAAATCAGCGTACATTTAAATTAATTATTCCGTAAGGTGTTTTCTCATTTAACCGTTGCTATAAACTGAAAATATCAGAGCAAAGTCACAAATTTGACTAGAGTTGATGATATAACTATAAATATGATCCGCCGGTAAAGAATAATATACTAAAATAGAAAAAGTATACGTCACAATTTCTACAATTCCGCGATAGTGAATATATTCATACAACTTCCGAAAAAGATATGTTATCCTTATACCTCCATTCAACGGTGGGAGAATGGTAGGACCGCGTCTTGTGCGTCAGCTGACGCGTGCGACGTTGCCAAGCAGCCACTCAAACGGCCGCCATGACTCTCGTGTCGTGTCGAAACGTCGAAAGTTGCCGAAAGTTTGTCGAAAGTTTCGCTTTATTTATATACGGTACGGTCAATCAGTTTGGTGTCGCGTCAGTATCTTTAGAAATGTTATTGCATCGATTTAAACAGTTTTTTATTCGTTTATCTACTCGAAAAGTATGAACGTATTCCATGAATGTGCGATCTGACTCTTCTTTCCCTATTATCACCATGTAAAATTGGCAAAGTTGCGGACATATATCTCCGGAACCAAGCGGTAAAAAAATTCGAAATTTTTCAGACACACTCTAGGAACGTTAACCTTTCATTTAATACCATATTTTCCGGGCTATCTACATTTGACCTAAATGCTAGAACCACGTTGATTGGCTTAAACTGAAACTCGGACGCAGTTCTAGCATCGTGGATACAAGGCTTAAGGGGGTCCTAAAGCCGTCTGTATTACCAACCGAATTCTATATCTGTCCTTGTATAGACAATGATAATAGACAAGGACAGACAGAGTTATAGGTTATATTGAATTCATTACAATTAATCTTTTTTTGTAGGCTTTTATTCTTAGTTCCAATTGCACGATATTGTTCTTACATGTTGTCCCTAGGTCATGCCGGTCTAATTTTGTGGATATTTATTGTGAAATTTTTGTACAAAGCAAATATTGTCGTCACGTATTTACAAAAATATAATTTTTTTTTCGTTTTTCGATATAAATTCGACCACCATGACCTAGATTTTGGTGCGTGCTTTAACTTTGGAGAAGGATTTTTAAATCCATAGAGCCAATAAAAAGATAAGCGTTAAGAAAAAAGCCGGTTTTACAGACGGCTTTAGAATCCCCTTAAGGAGGTTCGATGGCTACAACAAATGCAGAGAGTTTCATGAAATTTTAAAATGTTGTTCTGGAATGCAAAATAGAATTATGTGAATTTTTGGGAATTTTTCACCGTCCCGTTTTGAAAAAAATCTACTCCAAAAACCTAAAAAGTACAATTTTAGGAGTAGATTTATTTCAAACGAGACGGTGAAAAATTCCCAAAAAATTCACATAATTCTATTTGCATTCCAGAACAACATATTAAAATTTCATGAAACTGGCTGCATTTTTAACATAGGTTCTTATGGGAAATGACATATATTGCATACCTTCAGAATGAAATAAGTGCAAGAAAAATGCAAATAATAAGGAAAAAAAATATGCACATGTAACTTAATAATTTACAAATAAATGAGTGAAAGAAAGGGGAAGATTACCGCACATTTCGTAGAAAAATTAATTATTAAAGCATAAATTGCTTGATTTTTCGTCTGCTAGGTCCGTATTCATAGTCGGATCTTATATTTAAGATCGTCTTAAGTCTGGTCAAAGGCCGTCTTAAGACTCCGTTCAGCCAATGAAATGACCGTATTAGCAACTTAAGACATTACTTAAGACAGTCTTGAAATAAGATCCGACTATGAATACGGGCCTGTGATTGGTTCATAACATCTAAGATCGTATACGATCACAGGCCCGTATTCATAGTCGGATCTATTCAAGGACTGTCTTAAGTAATGTCTTAAGTTGCTAATACGGTCATTCATTGGCTGAACGGAGTCTTAAGACGGCCTTTGACCAGACTTAAGACGATCTTAAATATAAGATCCGACTATGAATACGGACCACAGAGCCATATTAGCATCTTAAGATATTACTTAAGACGATCTTGAAATAAGATCCGACTATGAATACCGGCCTAAGACGTCTTTATGTGGTCTAAGAAATGACGTCTTATAAACGTCCATTACACAGGCCCACAAAAAAAGAAAAGTTGTTTGCGCCATGGGACTAGACCATGGTATTCCCATGTATTTTCGCCTGCTGAAACCGAATATGACCTCAGTTTTGCCCCTACACGTCAGGATTTTTTTCTACAGCTAAAAACAAGATGTTCTGCCCCTACGAAAAACCTTGAAGAACCAATTAATTAATAAATATCTACTAATAATTATACATAAAGAAATAGGCTTCCTCATAAGAGGAAGCTTTATGAGCGAAATAAAATGTTGATTAAGCAACGTGCAAATTTATAATTTGCATACTTGAAAATTGTGAGGAAGTAATGTTCAAATTTTTTAATTTTATAATATATGTCGGCTAGTTTCATGGTCTACAATTAAATAATTAATTAAAAATTAATTGTAAATTAACAAACGAAAATAAATGCACTACAATAATCTACAAACGAAATACAATCGATTTCACATTTTTTTTAAACATGTCACTAATTTAAAAAAAAAAGTGTCAGTCGTCGGCTAACATCATACGAATGAGGCAGGAGCCATTGATTAGAACGGCGTCGATCCCTTTTCAATTCGCATTAGTACGCAGAGCGTGCAGACAACCGTTCCGAATTACTAAAGCGCTTCATGCGCATTGACAAAACGGAACGATTTCGAAGCGCTGCGCAACAGTAAGCAGCCTATGCGTTTCATACGCAACTCGGAACGGACCCTAAAAATGTTGAAGAAGCGCCATCATCGAATTCGATCTCCGTCTGTCTATTGAACAATTGAACATAAAACATTCGTGTTTTGTTGTCATCCGCGATATCTTTTGTCGACTTTGAATTTTGAATGGCGCGTCTAATCTCGCGCATAAGGACGACGCGAATGCGATGACCAATGTTACTGGGTGTGTTGAAGGTGTATATACAAGCAGGATTGTCCGATTCCTAACCTTCCTTCCCTTTTTCACGTTACAAGGCAACTGTATGAGAAGCTATTCTCTTTCACTTAATAGACATGAATAGGATTAATCATCAATTCAATTGTTAGATTAATTATTGCATTTTGTTGTAATAAAAATTGCAAGCGATGTGGAGCATTTCCTTTGCGTATAAATCTGCAAAGTACTCCAATAACAATGAATAATTAACCTTAAAATACTAATTTAACTAAGTTGAATGCCAGTTTAACATATTGTCCATTGTATTGGTTATTTGTAAATAAATTCATGCAAGAACAATAATTAAATCACTTTTTTAAATTTATGCGCATGTGTCATATACATCATCGTATTTTTTTAAATTGAATCCTACATTGTAGCATTACATTTCTTTGTTTTCTAGGTGTTAACTGTGAAAACAGTAATAATGGATACTCTGTTTACTCCGAATGTTCCCGATGAAGCGGAAGATATACCGCAAACGGACGAGCCAATCTGGATTCTTGGCAGGAAATACAATGCTATAAAAGGTCTAATAAATGGTCCAAGTGCGGATGTTTTTGACGAAGTAGATTGTAAGGTGTTAAATTTTAGAGCTCGATGCAATACGCAGGGATATTCGATCCAAATTATGGTTCACCTATCGCAAGGGCTTTATTCCCATTGGTGGCTGTAATTCAACATTCACGTCTGACAAGGGTTGGGGTTGTAT
>JASTWL010000747.1:0-85956 GCA_035220575.1 Temnothorax rugatulus | reverse complement strand
GATCGTAATGGTCAAGAAAATCGAATGGCAAGTACCCGGTTTTGTTTAGATTTCGCGGAGTGAATAAATATCGAAAAGGACGCGTATCCAATACCGCCTATGGATGGTATTTTAAATAAATTACGTTCGGCTAAGTACATTTCGACGATAGACCTAAGTCAGGCATACTTTCAGATACCTCTAAGCCACGATAGTCGCGAAATCACAGCGTTAGCGTTCCGGGTAAAGGACATTACCACTTCGTTCGAATGCCCTACGGGTTGACCGGAGCGCCGGCTACTTTCCAGCGGTTACTGGATAGTTTAATTGGTCCGGAAATGGAGCCATTCGTGTTAATTATCTCGACGATATAATTATCGCGACCGAATCGTTTGAAGAACACCTCGAGTGGTTAAACGCGTATTAGACAAGATCTCGAAAGCCGGTCTTACCATTAATTTAGAGAAGTGCGAGTTCTGCCGCCCCCAAGTACGGTACCTGGGATTCGTCGTGGAAAGGGGGGCTTATCGGTCGATCCCGAGAAAACAAAACCGATTATGGAATATCCGGCTCCCCGAAACCTCCGACAGTTGCGTCGTTTTTTAGGTATGTCGTCGTGGTATCGCAGATTCATACCGCAGTTCGCCACCCTTAGCGAGCCGCTGAATCGCCTTTTGAAAAAGGCAGGCGCTGGGAGTGGGGGGATGAGCAGAGTCACGCCTTCGAAAGTATCCGCGAGAGCCTAATGTCCGCCCCCGTTCTTGCATGTCCGAACTTCGAGGAACCGTTTGTGCTGCAAACCGACGCAAGTTCCGTTGGGTTGGGGGCCGTTTTGACGCAACGGTTAGAGGGCGAGGAGCGCGTGATCGCATATGCCAGTCGCGTCTTATCCGACCCCGAGACAAGGTATTCCGTAACAGAGCAGGAATGCTTGGCCGTGGTCTGGGCTATCCAGAAATTTCGACCGTATCTAGAGGGGTATAAATTCACGGTGGTCACCGACCATAGCAGTTTGAGATGGCTCCACAACCTAAAGAATCCGACGGGTCGGTTAGCTCGATGGGCTTTAGAGTTGCTGGAGTATGATTACACGGTCGAGTATAGGAAAGGAGCCCTACACCACGTGCCGGACGCGTTGTCGCGTATGTATGAGAGCGGGGAGGAGGGACTCGTGAGTGCCGTCGCGGAGATAGCGGAATGCGGAGATACCACCGACGTTTGGTATAGGAAACGGTTTCAGGAGGTGGCCACCGATCCGAAGAGATTCGCGCATTGGAGAATCGTCGACGGTCAGTTGTATTTCTTGCGGCCGAGACCGGTCATTTCCGACATTGTTGAGGACCTCGATAGATGGAAATTAGTATTGCCGCGGGAACAGCGTTTGCAGGCCCTTAGAGAATCGCATGACGCCCCTCAGGCCGGACATTTAGGTATAGAAAAGACCTACCAGCGTCTTGCCGTCGCGTATTATTGGCCGAACATGTTTCGAGAGGTAACGAGGTATATACGGACGTGTGACACCTGCCAGAGAACAAAGGTAGAACAGGCGGGTCCGGCGGGCTGAATGGGACGTCGGGTGATAGAGGGACCGTGGACCGCGATTGCCGCGGATATCGTGGGACCGTTATCACGTAGTAAAGCCGGCAATCAATATCTATTAGTAATTCAGGATCTGTTCACGAAGTGGATAGAAATTAAAGCGTTGCGGGCGGCCACGGGGCCGAAGATTCGGGAGGCTCTCGAGGAGTTAGTCGTGTCTCGGTGGGGTACACCGAAAGTGCTTTCTGACCGATAATGGGACGGAATTCATTAATCACGTCATGAAGGGCTTCGCGGAAGAGCATGGCCTCACGCACACGACGGTACCTCCTTATCACCCTCAAGCCAACCCGGTCGAAAGGGTCAATCGAGTATTAAAGACCATGATAGTAGCTTTTATTGAGAGAGAGCATAGGGAGTGGGACCTTCATCTGCCGCATTTCCGTTTTGCGTACAACACCGCATTCCACTCGTCGTTGGGACCTCTCCCGCCTTTCTGAATTTCGGGCGCGAGTTAGCACCGCCCGGTTCATTGCGCGATCAGGTGGGTGGGCCAGCCGAGGTCGAGGCCGGGACCCGAGGAATGGTCGCAACGTATGAGGCAGTTGCGTGCCCTCCGGGAGTGGGTGGCGGAAAACCGCGACCAGGCAAACCAGCGGCAGGCCGCACATTACAATTTGCGAAGAAGGCCGCGTAAGTTTCGTGTCGGTTGACTTAGTGTTGCGGCGACAACATGTGTTATCCTCCGCCGCCCAGGGTGTGGCCGGTAAGTGGCGCCGAAGTTCCAGGGACCCCTTAAAATAAAGCGCGTGATCTCTCCGGCGGTATACGAAGTATCCCAGCCGGACGGATCGCCCGCCGGGAAAGTCCACGTGCAAGACCTTAAGCCCTACCACCCCCCTGTTTGCGATCCCTAGATACCTCGTAGAGAAGCTACCTCGCGATGCCGCCCAGCCTCGAGAGAACACTACTGAGAGAGTTCTGGCGGTCGGCACAGAGACATCCTGAACCGCATTGAGGCGTGGGACCGGACCTTCTGGCGCGACCTGGAGGAGGTGGCGACGGCGTACCAGTCCGTCATGTGGGTCGACGGGCGCCGGCGTGGTCGAGTTGTGACGACACGGGCGGTGCACATTTTCACCAGTGACGCCACTACACAGGCCCGCCCGGAGACCGCTAACGCCGCGTGCAGCAGAGCATGTCCACTAAGGACACGGGCGCGCAGGCGCAACCGGAGACCGCCGCCGCCGCGACCCAGGATGGTGGCCCCGCGCGACGGGACGCAGGGGTCCAAACGGTGGAGCCAGCAGAAGGCTGGTGGGGCGAGCGAAGAGCGCCCCCTGCCGGAGACCCGGAGCCGTAGGCAAAGGGTCTGCTACAATTTGCCGGTCCGAGTCACACGCCTACAGGGATTGCCCTCTCCCCCGGCAAGAGTTCTGCTATGGGTGCGGGGAAGGTGGCGTCACCCTGCGGCAGTGTCATCGCTGCAGCGCGATATACCGGAGGACCCAGCCCTACACGGCCCCCAGAGGACCCCGCGACCTGATGGAGCACCGCGATCGAACGAGGAGCCGCGATCGCGAGAGGAACCGCGATCGGCGACGATACCTCTGGGTACCTCACAAAAAATATATGTTTCTTTGTAAGACCTTTGTACTCCTATCTCACCTCCTGTGATTGATGGTCGAATACAGGTTTGGGAACAAGAAATTTTTGTGTGTGTTCCTCGCCTTCCCTCCTCCCGCCGTCCGATGCCGGTGCCGCGAGAGTTAGCGTTCGGGATACTATCTGCGTGGGGGGGGCTGAACAACTGGGATTTGGGATAGCGTTTTGGCGGGGCTGGGGAACTGTGGTGTTGGTCCGTGGCGGGTTTCCGGGAATGATTAGGCGAAAAGACGTATGTAGTGGTTCAGTTAGGGCCTATAGGTGATATTGATCTCCTCTCCCGAATAGATCCAGAGTTGCTCCGACGCCGGAGTGGTGGTCAGATGTCCGGGTCGGGATTTTTCCCCTCGGCGCTCGTCTGGGGAGGGGGAGTTGTGACGTGACAAGTCGCGTCCTCCGCCCGGACGGGCTCGGTCGAGAGGAATTCGGGGGTGCGTCCTCGCTGGGCGCGAGGGGGAGGGCCATTGCGTATTAATTATTAGTTGTTAAGCTTTCTTTAAGGGGATTGCCGGTGGTGACTTGAAGCACTTTGTAACGACCATGAGTCGCCACGAGGGATATACGGAGGCGATCGTCGTGGAGGCAACTGGGGGACGCGGTCGGCGTTCGGGTCGTGTCCGGACCTCCCCGCAGGCGCAGGGCCCCGCGCCGCAGTGGGAGAAGCGGCCCCTCGCTCCACCGCCGCTGCGCTCGAGAGGCGACGAATCCCGGGGGATGACAGGACGTGGTGCCACGAAGGCCAGGGCGCCGAGAACGGCCTGGGGGAATGTGCACAACCCTGTGGCCGACATCCCAGAGGATCGACGGCGAGCGTGACCATAGCCCGGCCAGCTTGGTTCACGCGAAGCCGACTTAATCAATCGCGGCCTGGACAGCCGGATTGAAAAAGGCCGCGCTGAAGCGGGCCTAGTTCCCACCGCGCCGTAGGAAGAAGCGGCGCTGGGCATAAGGGAGCGCGCTGTGATTGGCGGACGCCCGCGGGCCCATAGGCGCAGGCGCGGGGAGCCGACACGTTCCCGGCGGACCGTCGTTTCCGCACTGTCGTGCCGACCACCAGCGGGAACGCATCTCCCGAATCCCGAGAGGCCCGGACCCGAGAGGACATCGCGCAGTTCATGTAAGGTCACCATTCTGGCGTCCCCGCGCGGTGGAGGATTCGCTCGAAGTGCTGGCCCCGTCGCGTAATTACCTCGGAATTTGAAGATACCTCTCGCCGCAAAACCGAGCGCCTTCGTTACCTCGCGCTCTAAGTACCTCGAGGGGGAAAGTATTGTGTTCCTGCCGGGGCCTCACCGAGAGCGGATCTTCACGTAAGTGAGATCATTAGGCCTTCCCCCCGGAAATACCGTCCCGGCCGACAGTCGCGTGGCGTGTCCGTTTTGTATGTACGTTGGGTTGTCGTGATGTGTGCGTCGGTCGCGAGTAAAGTCGCGATCGCATAAGGTTCGGAAAATCCTCGTCCCGAGCGGCAAGGTATTTTGGATGGCACTCGGGCGAGCCAGTGTTGCGTGTAAGTGCTCGGGCCCGTGAGAAAATCGACGAGCGAGTTGTGGGACCGTGAAATCGGCGGGATTGGCGCGGGGCCGTGAAATCTCCGTTGGCGCGAGGAGTCGCGGGATTTGGCGCGGACACCCGCGGGATCGTCCGCGGTTCGAGTCGAGATTGTATGAGGTGGTATACGGGACTCAGGAGGGCCCGAGCACCCTCGCGGGCGAGCGAAGCTCGCCGCGATAATTAGCGTTAGCGTATTGTGTTCGCGTCGTGTATGTGATGTGCGGATCGCGTGTATGTAAAGGACGTACCGCGTGTATGTAAAGTGCGTATCGTTTGAGTTGCGGATCGCGTGTATGTAAAGGACGTACCGCGTGTATGTAAAGTGCGTATCGTTTCGGTAAGGTGCGTATTGTGGAGACCGTCGGCGTACACGTCGGCGCCGCGTTGCGTTGTGCGTTGGGATATCGGAAAAAGACGAGGCCGTATGCCCTCGCGTTGTGTTAACGGGAGGGTTTATTCGTCGTGATTGCGCTGCGTCGCATGCGTAGCGAGAAGTTTGCGACCGTTCCGGGAACCTTGGTTTGATGCGTCTTATTTCCCCGAGACCCCCGAGTGTCTCTTCCGACGTTATGTTCTACTCAATCTAATTATCCAAATATATGATTCTTTCTTGTTTTATTATATTTTGTGTGTGTGCTTAATTGCGTAATGCCTCCTCTCCGAAACTTCCCTCCCCGAAAGGGACTACGCCCTGAGGGTATTCCGTTGCGTCATAAATTTTAAGATTAAGTCTACACGAATGATACAGTTGTTGTTCAGGCTCTGGTGCTACTGTTACCGAAAAAATTATAAAACATTAATTATATTTCTAATTCAAAATGCTCTCCTTTTTTGTGAATACAACACTCTAAGCGTATATTTAACAAATTTTCGAAACAGTTCTTGTACTCCTCGTTCCGAATCTCCTCTAAACCCGCGGTCAAGTCATTTTCCATGTCCTTAATATTATTGTAACGCTTTCCTTTTATCGCCAATTTGAGTTTTGGGAGCAACCAAAAGTCATATGGAGTCAAATCAGGTGAATACGAGGGGATCTCAAGCGCAGTGATACCTTTTTCGACTAAGAAACTGCGTACATTCTTAGTTCGGTGCTCCGGTGCATAATCGTGCAAAAGAGACCAAGATCCTGGCTCTCGATATTCAGGCCGAATTTTATGAATACTGTCCCACAAACGTTCCAGAATACCTAAATAATAATCCGCGTTCTCGGCTTGATCTTTCGATATGAATTCCTTACGAATGATTCCTTTCGAATCGAAGAAAACCGTTAGCAATGTCTTCATCGTTTGGACATTGTGCAATTCTTTTGGCTTTGTCTCTTCTGAGCTCTGACATTTCGACGTAGAAGCGTCCTGCTGCTTTGTGATCATTTCAAATTGATAAAACCATGTCTTGCCATAAGTTACGATGTTTTCCTTGAAATCATTTTGTTTCGAATCACTTTTTTCGGCTACGCTTAAATCTTCCGGCAGCATGTCTCTGCAGAACTCCACTCTAGCGTCTTTTTCATCCATCGTCAGCGTGCGCGGTACGAAGCGTTCATCAACCTTGCACATGTCCAATTCCTTGGTCAGAATGTGATGTACCGCGATTTTAGATATTCCAGTGTGCTTTTTAATGACTCTTGTGGACATATAGCTATCCGATAGAAGTATTTCAGAAATTTCTTTTATGTGTTTGGGTGTATAATTTCTTTTTTTTTAATATACTCTGCGATATCTAATCCTTTATCAAATCTTAGATGCCATTTCTTCACCTTTGACATGTCGAAACAGTTGTTTTTATATACTTTGTTTAAATCGTTGTATGTTTCTCCAACTGAATTTTTTAGTTTGACATAAAATTTAATATTGGCTAGTTGATATAATTTGTTATCATCCATATTATTTTTTCAACAATAACGTAGTCAACTTATCAAGAGACGACGCTGTAAGAAAAATTTTTTTGAAATTAGTCGCACTATACAGACTGGACAGATTGTGTATATGATTTATATTATGTTTATACGAACCTCTTTCACGTAGACAAAAATCAGTATTCTTTACGGTTGTAATGTACACACAATATGTATATAATTATCTTCCTTTTTTATGTGTATAAAATTAAAACATTTAGTTATTGTTAATTTTTCCTGATTAATCCTCAAAATTGTACTCAAGGTGATAATAGTACTGAAAACAAAATAGCAAACAAAATATAAATTTCCGATACTTCTGACAACGAATGAATTTTTCATGATCCCCTCCGTAGATTATTCATTATTTACATAGGTGACATGTTAAATATACAACAAATAAAAAACTCTACGTTCGATAAAAGCAAAGCTAAATGTAAAAATCGAACGGCCAACTTTCAAGCAAGACGAAGGATGCTAGTTTAAACCAACAAAAAACAATTTTATTATAATAATATACACACAAGTAGTTTACGTTTTGACTTATACCGAATTCGATTGGATGTACTCATTGCGCACCGGTGGATATTACGGCCGTTGTACACTGATTTAACCTCTAATCTATAAAGTAAAATACAAATACCTTGACCTGATAAAAGACTCAATACATATTTTACTAAATAGCACAATAAAGAACATTGAGCATTTCGTTATTTAACCCGTTTATATTAAACATACACTGTATACGTTAATTTGTGTACGGCTTCAATGTGCATCAGTGCGCACTGTGCAGAGCATACAATCAAATTCGTTATTACTTATAATTAGTCTTCCTCGAAACGTAAAAGAATAAATTTGATCAATATATATCATAAAATACATAAAATTGAGAAGATGTCACTGAGGAAATCGCACAAGAGGATGAGGACTGGTGTCTCGGAACAACTATTTAACACGACTGTTAAGCAGATAATGGAAAAGGTCCATACGGAGGATCCGGAGTAGCATACGACGAGAAGCCGAAGGAATTCTTTAGCCAACAAACAGAGGGACGAGAAACTCAATAAGAGACGTAATATTTCCCCCTCTCATAGCGAGAACTCTCTGAGTGACGATATGGAGGTAGATTTTGCGACGCTATTTCTTGTCGGCCGCGAGGCTGTTATACGCGACGGCACCGCGTCACAAATATCTTGAGCGAATAGCAGAGCAGAATACAAACACAGAATAGGTTGGGCGCCAGGTGTGGAGCAGGCCACACCACCTGTTTACTCTCAATAACTCGGAATACTCTCAAGACTCTAAATACTCTCAATACGTTAAATACTCTCAATACTCTTAATACTCTAACTCGGATAACTCCGCTCTTGTCGCTCGCGACGACTGCTCAATCCGCGGTAGAGGGTCGTGGTTTGGCTAAGGGCCGAGCCTAGAGGAGGTTGGCTGTGATTAGGCGAAGACGAGACACACAAGAAATAATTCGTATGCTGTAAGGTAAAAAGAATATAATTGACATCACGACAATTGCGATATAATGTTCCTGACCTACGGGTCATGATCCTCGATACAATTCATTACGCCCGCGTTATGGCGAGAGACGCGGAACGCGGGACAATCCTGACACCGCGGTCTTCCGCACACACTTCGATGACGTGCGACTCTCACAAGGGTCCGCTCACGGTAAACTGAATAGATATTATTCGCCGAAATCCTCAATCCCAAACGAATAACTCGCGAGCCTAATCTCATTTGTGCTCCCCGGAAACGAAATGTGACGTTATGTGTTCCATCAGTTTCGGTCGTAGGGCCAAACATGCCCAGATCAAGAAATTCATCATGAGGATCACATCCACCACGTCACACTGAATATGAAACAATCGATTATGATGACTCTACTTTATACCCGCAATGATGGACTACACGCAGAATGAGACGCGAGTTACCGGACGCACCCAAAGACAGACTGATAGGCGTAAAGCGTACACCCGAATGATATCTCGCACGCGAAAGGATTATACCCGAATTACGTATCGCTTGCAGAAACGAATAGTCTGTATCGCGCGCAGAAAGGTTATACCCGAATTATATATATCCCTCGCGGAAATGAAGTATGTATCGCACGCAAAGGGATTATCCCCGAATTATATAACACTCGCAGAAATGAATAAAGTATGTATCGCACGCCGAGGGATTATACCCGAATTGTATAACACTCGCAGAAAAGGATAAATGTATCGCACGCAAAGGGATTATACCCGAATTATATAACACTCGCAGAAATGAATAAATGTCCCGAGTATACGCGAAGAAGATAACACCCGCAACAGTCAAGAAACGCAACACCCGGATACCCTACACGCGGTAGCGCGTGATCTTCTCAAATACCTAATAATATTCTACACGCGGTAACGCGTGATACTCGTAGTAATACATTACACGCGCGGTAACGCGTGATACTCACAATAACACACAACACGCGCCATAACGCGCGGTACTTCCAATAGGCACGGCAATTACTCGTGACTCGAATGGAATGTACATACCCGACACGTGATCCCGACGCCTCACTCCCCTAGTACCGGGCGCGGTAATTAACGAGTCGGAGTACCGTCACTCTCCCGAAATGTCCACAAAAAAAACACGCGGTACTCTATGCCGCGAGATTTCGCCGAATGGATATCACCGCGAAAAGTACGCCCACTATATCTGGGACGGATACGCCGATTTACTAATAAACGCGAAAAGCAGACACAAATATACGCGAAACGAATACGCAAACCTAACTCAATATACGCGAAAAAGGACGTTAACGATACACGTGAAAAGAGTACGCGAGACTGTTGAGCCGATTGGCGAGGTTCACTCCCGAAATACGCAACAGGATCGCAAGGCGCGGCCCGCACTACCGTACGGCGACACGTAGATTTCGCGCAAATAGCCCGATCTGGAGTGGTCGAGTCGGGAAGGAACAGGGGCCCCACGATACAATATATCTATACGAGGAAGCAGCGGGCGGGATTAGTCAGACCCGTAGAACGAAACAAAACGAGAATCTCCAGGATTCACCATAATTACACGTAGGCCGTGATGCGGTCTCACGTGCATCTCTCAATATAACGCGAAACGGTACGCGACTTTTCGTCCCGCTTTTCCTCGTTACCTAAGCCTCGGGATTGCTGGCCGTTACAAACTCGATGGTCCTCGATCCTTCCTCCAGGCTACGGATATTCCGGGCTCGTAGGGCCGCCGCCCTCGCTCGCAGTAGGCCCAAGTGGTCCTCGCCCTACATCCTCGTTCGCTCACAATCGACCCAACAGTGAGGATCCTTGTCCCGGCTCAATCCTCGGCCCCCTAACGGGGCGCGCTACCGCGCCGGCGGATGGCGCCACCCTGTCTAATTGGGACCGTACGGCCGCTTCCTCCTGCAATACACACTGGCCGAACATAACGCAGTAACGTCTAAAGTGCGGGCGGCGTACGCGCCACGGGTATCAGTGACGGGCGCACGGGGCCACGTCACAATTTTAACAATATAGTTAATAACGATGACGCCCAGGCATGCGATCTTTTAATAAAACAAGCTGCCCTGGAAGATAATGTTAGGATAATTGACGACAGTGTACCTGCACACTTAGATATTAATCGTGACGACACATATGAGACTCTCATTCACGTGTCCCGCCCGTGACCGCTCTCACGGATAAAGACAAGGAAATATACACAGTATGTAACGGCGCTCTGAAAAAATGTACACATCAGCACGCTCGTCCCACGGTTACAAGTGTGACGTAACAAAGTCACGTCCCCGGCCCGGATGGTAGCTCGACCGAGGGAGACGTCAGGGGTGGTGCCTCCGCCCGAGGCGGGCGGAGCATTAGCGTAGAGATAGGTTAAAATTTGCGAGACTTACAGGTTGCGAGGCGGTGCGGAGCAGATGGCCCCGAATTAATGTACCGACACGAAGGTCGCACCGAGGGATCAGCAGGCGAACAGCTGGAGGTGCCGGGGACGGACGACCGGCGGGCGGGTCACGCAGGGGCCCACGGCCGGTACAGCATAGCGCCTGTCATGGAAAACGCTTGGCCCACTACACCGAATGACCCGCGCACGGTGGGGCCGGAAAGGGGGACGCCCCGACGAAGGTCCCCGTCAAAGGGAAGACCACCACCGGAATTGCGCCACCAGCCTGGCCACTGGCCATCGAGCAACCGGTCCCGGAGTCGTGGCCTGGACAGCCGGACCCGCAGCCATGTTGGTACTACCGCCGGTGGGTGGAAGCGGACGCGAGGGAGCCCTGGTCGAGCGCGGCGCTCGCGTAGGGCGCAGCAGCGACAAGGAGACAGGGCGTGCAACCCCGGCGCGCAGGCGCGCGGGCCCTGCGTGGTCCCGCCGGGCCAGAGAGCCGACACTGTCGTGCGAGCCGTCGAAACGAGAGGTGCCACCCCCAACCTCTTGCGACGGAGACCACTTGCTGCCGGCGAACGAGCGAACAATTGTAAGGCCACTGCACAAGCACCGCAAGTAAGATCGTCGCGATACCAAGGCCCTCCCGGGAATCGCGTTGTGCCGCGAAATTATGTAATCCGTCTTAATTATCTCGAAAGGAATAAAAGGAATACCGCGGGAGGGCCCGGCCGGGAAAGTGCGTAATCGCCTGCCTCGGGAGTTCGAGTGCGCGGCCGCCGACAGTCAACGCGTTTAATGGTCGTATCGTCGAGCTAATTACTGTTTCGTCGAGATAATTGTAGTATTGTCGGGATGCGTTTAAGTGCCGTATTGTGTAACGATTCGATTTGGATTATTGGGAACGGTGAAATGCGCTTCGCGTGATCGAGCGGTTTTGGGCGAGGTGTCCTTCGTACGGGCCGGACACCGTATCATCGCGGGGCCGCATGGGACCCGCGTGATCGCGTCGTGGCGTGCAGGGCACCTTCGCATTTTGTGTTGCGGACCTCGCGAGGCGTCGCACGCGAGTGCTAAAGATTCGCGGTCATTTCGGGGCTCGCGGAATCATAAAGATTCGCGGTCACTTCGGGACTCGCGGAATCATAAAGATTCGCGGCCGGTTCGGAACTGCGAGATCGCGTGAGATGCGAAAAGATTATCGTATCGCGAACTGTAATCGTATTGCGAGCCGTTCATGTTCGAAGTCGTTATCGTTTCGGGAGTTGTTCGCGGCTATTTTGCGTCGAGTGTGAGTACGTGGCGTCGAGTTATGTTGCGTGGAGTTGTAAAAATGTTGCGTCGAGTTGTAATTAACCGTTGTCGGTACCGCGCGATTCAGGGTGGGATTTCGTCGTAATTTAGATATTTGTCAGTACCGAGACATTCGGGGTGGGATTCGTTGCGAATTAACATTAAGAAACCGGTCGCTCCTGTTGCGCGATTCGGTCAGAAAGTTATCGCGTTCGCGGCGCGAACCGTTGTGCCGCTATTATTCTCGAAATGTTCTACCCTGTTTTATGCTTTCTACCTTAATTAAATATATTATTTTTGTTATATTTGTGGTGTGCTAATTGCGCTGCGCTCCCTCTCCTCCTCTCCGAGATCTACCAGCGATCAAACCAAGGGATTCACGCCTGAGATACTTAGAGCTTGGATTTCGTGTATCGTGGTGCCAGGAATCGCACCTGACGCCCATACTGAGCTTTTGCGAAAAGTATTTGGTCAAGCTACCATCGGTTGTGAATAAAAGTAGAGTCCTCTAGAGACGTTGGCCATTTAGTAAAAGTGACGGCGCGCTCCTTCCCGGCCGGCGAAACCGAGTGGACATCGTCGTCGTCATACAAGGTATGACAACAGCTTT
Source organism: Temnothorax rugatulus (assembly GCA_035220575.1). Lineage (NCBI taxonomy): Eukaryota > Metazoa > Arthropoda > Insecta > Hymenoptera > Formicidae > Temnothorax > Temnothorax rugatulus. The sequence continues at coordinate 73,519 of JASTWL010000747.1, read as the reverse complement.
AGTGGCAAGGCTAAAATTACAATAAAACTTCCTCCTGATCAAACCTCTGCTAGAAAAGGTAAGAATTTAATTAAAATGTGGATGATTTTGACGGACAATCGGATCTGTCCTATGACAGTAGAAATGCTCAATCATTTTTCCGCCGAGGCTGAATTCAAAGATTACGTGGATGCTAATTTGGCTTTAGAGACGATCGAGAAAATTCCTAATAAATTAAAAGCTTTCATGGAGCAGCGATCAATGATAAGTAGAGGTGTTATTTCGGATTGGCCTTCGACGATTGAGGACCTATGGTCGGTCATTCAGAATAAATCGGGTATCGTTGGCCTCGAGCGCATGTACCGACGGAAGTGGGATAATACAGAGAGGAAGACGGTTCTATCGGAAACTGATAATATTATAGTCACTTTCAAGGGAGTCGGCACTAGAGATCTGAAGATTTTCGCTAATAATGTTGGCCTTAAGGTTAGACCTTTCGTTCCGCAAACTAGACAGTGCTTTAATTGCTACAGGTTTGGTCACTCAAAAACCTCATGTAAGAGTGAAACCTGCTGTATCGTGTGTGGTGATAAGGCACACGGCCAGTGCGAAAGGCCGGTCAAATACCGCAATTGTGGGGCTCACATAAGTCCACCTTCAAGAATTGCCCTATTTTTGAGAAGAACAAGCAAATTAATATTGTCATGGCTCACAAAAATGTATCTTTTTACAGTGCTAGACGTATTGTGGAAGGGGGGAACCGCCGCCCCGTAACCTCTACTTTTACGAGTCCGGAGACTTGGCCGAGTTTGCCCGCCTCTGGAGGAGCCACATATGCTGAGACGGTTGGTAATTCGACTGGGGAGCATCGTGCGGCGAGCGCGACCTCGACCCGATCTGAGCAGGCTGTGTCCCCCCGTCACCGTCAGGTGGACTTTAGACCCAGAAGACCCCCGGGAAACCCCAGATAGACACATTCAGGATTATTACAAACAATTTGAGTTACGTGCTGGTGATATTAGTAGGGAGAAGCAGGGCATTTTGTTATCGTCTGCCCGTAATGGGGCCGCTTGGTCGCGAGTGGCGACAACTGACTTGGCTGAGGGGGGGCCGCTCCCCGGTCATGCACTACCGGGGCGCCGTGAGGACTGGCGCAGGATTAAAGATGCGGTGTCTGAAATCCTTCATCTACTACATAAGATCCCGGAGGCGCGAACGCTTCTTTTAAATGCTATTTCGAACGACTGCTTTCAGAACAGGGGTAAGTCGCCACACGATAGAAATTATCATGCAAGGGAATTCTGTGTACCCGTTTTTGATCGGGATGCTCCAGTTGCTAGTGAGAGGTTATAACGATGCGCCCCGTAAGACGCATCGTTCCGGCCGAACAACCAGCCGCGACCGCCCGGCCGTCCATCCGCCGGGCGAAGAACGGGCACCGTGTGCCCACTTTTTAAACGCCCAAAATTAGGAAGTCCGCGAACGGACTTACCGCGGCAACCGCCTCGAAGCGCCGAGCGGTGCCGAAAACATCCGAGAACCGCCGAACGCAATCGCGGCGTCGGGACGCCGTAATTCCCGACCGCTCCGCCGCACCATCCCGGCGCTCGCGATTGCCGTCGCCGTTACCCCCGCCACACCGTAACGCCGTCGCGACGGGTATATAAAGAAGCGTTTTCCAACGCAAGAGCGACTCCACGACCGACCAGATCACCGATCCTACCGATCCAGAGTTCCCGCCTTCGCTAGTCAGAAAGAAGATAGAGAGTTCCTCTAGCTTCACCGAGTGTGTCTCGGCAAACGACCGGCTTCTCGCCTTCGCTAGTCAGAAAGAAGATAGAGAGTTTCCCTAGCTTCACCGAGTGTGTCTCGGCAAACGACCGGCTTCTCGCCTCCGCTAGTCAGAAAGAAGATAGAGAGTTCCTCTAGCTTCACCGAGTGTGTCTCGGCCAACGACCGGCTTCCTCATTCACGAGACAATCCGCCAGGGGGTAGAGTGTTTCTCTGCCTCCACCGAGTGCTTCTCGCCGGATTTCTCCTCGAAATCGCGACGCCTGCCACAGGAGACAGAGCTTCTACTCTGCCTCCACCGAGCGCTTCTCGGTGGACAGTCCGCGCTCGAGTAATCCTCTCGCCTTTCCCGCGGAATCACGCGGCTCTTCGCCGCCTTCGCGCCACGCGCCCTTGGTACGCGCTCCGATCCGCGATATCGGCTCCGACCAGACCGATACCTCGTTACGTGCACCGGCCCGCGCACCGCGCCGACTCACGTCTCGCGACTCCGTACGCCGCGCGCACTCCGCGCGTTACCAGCATCGCCTGTTGTACACCGCGAGCCTTTACTACTCCGCGTATATTCAACCGACCATTGTATATCGCGAGCACTAATCACTCTATGTACCTGCGCCTACCTCGCGACTCTATACACCGCGAGTATTTACTGTTGTGAAATAAACGCTCTGTTTCTGTTATCCAAAACGGTACGCTTTATTTTGCCGGCACCCCTCGTATCTGTTCCTCCGCACCTCCTTCGAACCCAGCCACGCCGCGAGCTAGATCCGCGCTTTGAAGCCAGGTTGTTTTATGGCGCCCGAACAGGAACCCGACCGTAAGAAACAGACCCAGGAAAACGGCAAAATGAAGGAGTACTTTTATCGGCTCAATAAGAGCGATCTCATCCACGAGATGCAGATACTCGGACTCGACACCGCGGGCAACCTCGACGATCTCCGGAAACGCCTAAGTAAATTTATCGACGAAAACCCCGCGATGTTCGAGGCGCGAAACACGGCCTCCCGGCCGTAACGATAAACTCCGAGCCGCCGCTGTCACCGGTGACGGTAATACCCGCCGACCCGCCGAGTAATGTGTCCACGCAAATTATTAACCAAATGCGGAAATGGGGATTACATTTTAACGAGAAGGATCTGTGGGCCTTCCTAGAGCGGATCGACGAGTTGCGGGCCGCCTACGAGTTTTCCGACGCGCACTGGCTACGCGGCCTGCCCGAATTACTCCGAGGGGACGCGCTGCTGTGGTGCCGAAATAACCGCGAAAACTGGACCAGCTGGGCGGAATTTATCGCGGATTTTAAAGACACATTCCTGCCGCGACGCTACCGGCTGCAACTAGTAAACGAAATCCGGGACCGCGTACAGAAAGAGGGGGATCGTACATAAAATACGCGACGCAGATGCTCGCACTTATGCGTAGGGCAGGGGGCTACTCGACCGAAGAGCAGGTCGAGCAGCTCTACGAGAACCTGCACCCGGACTACCAAAACCGTATTTGGCGAAGCGATGTACGCAACCCCCGGGAGTTGCAACAACGGGCGGGCGAGTTCGAACGTCTACAGCAGAACCGGAAAAAACGGACCACCGCGAAGACCGTCGCCACCGACCCACCGATCACCGTCGCCGTGTATAACAGAAGCGAGTGTTGCTGGCATTGCATGCAACGGGGACACACGCGCTTCGACTGCCGACGCCCCGCCCGGAAATTTTGCTCGCAATGCGGCAAAGACGGCGTCCTAACGAAGGACTGTCACCCGCCGCCGGGAAACGAAACCGGGACCGCGGAAACGCCGGCCGCCCCCCGGTCCTCGACGTAAAATTCACGCCCCGGCCGCACCTGCAAACTCGTATCCGCGACCGACCACTAAACGCGCTGCACGACACTGGCTCGGACATCTCCTTTGCCAACGAGCACACCGCCCGGCTCGCGCAAACACTCGGCTTCCCCGTCACGCCGGACGAGGGGCAGGTCCAATTAGCCAACGGGCAACGCGTAACATTGCCCGGCCGCGTCCGACTACCGATCCAGACGGCCGGGAGAACCATCTGGCATTCGTTTACAATCATGCCAAATCTCAGAAGCGCGCTGCTACTCGGGGTCGATTTCTGGGCAAAACTAGGCTACGCAATTCCCGCGCCCGACACCCCGAGATCGCACAACCGGATACCCGCCACCGCAATAACCGAAGGCATCGCCCCGCGGACCCCGGCCGAGGAGGAGAGACTCCGGGAGTTCCTCGCGGAGGAGCTCCCCCTCTTCGACCGGGTAACCGGGCCGACCGACAAAACCGCCCACCATATACGCGTAAAAGCCAACGTCGAGCCGATTAAGCAACGGTACCGGCCGCGAAATCCGGCCATGCAGGCCATCATTAACGCCGAAGTCGAGAAAATGGAACGGGAGGGGGTAATCGAGCGCTCAAACAGCGCTTGGAGTTCCCCGGTCGTCGTAGTACGAAAAAAAGACGGGAGCCACCGGTTTTGCATCGACTTCCGCCGGGTTAACGACGCGACCGAAACCGACGCTTACCCCCTTCCTCAAATCACCGCGACACTCGACAAGCTACGCGGGGCGAAGTACCTGACCACGCTCGACCTTAAGAGCGGGCATTGGTAGGTACCTCTCACCCCGTCCAGCCAACCGATCACCGGTGTTCACCGTGCAGCCGACGGGTGGACTGCGCCCAACCGACGACTGCAACACGAAGCCGCCATACCGAATGTCGGAGGCTGTACACGCGAAGATGGCGAGACTGGAGGGAAGGTCACTCCAAGTGGTAATGCAGAGACAGGCTACGATCACGCGAGTGGAGAAGACGTCGATCCAGATGCGGATCTTGCCCACACCCGCCGACGGGGAAACGCGTTATGGCGAATCCGAAGGGAAAACCATTACGGGAGACATCAACATAAAAAAATAGACACTCCCGCGCAGATGTATACCCATAGTATATAAGTATAATATTAAAAGTACAAAGCGCCGTTGCGCAAAATATTCAAGAAGACTGACTAGGTTAAGCGATAACACTATAAAGAAATCACTAGTCAAATGCCGTCCGAGATTAATTATAAGTTTATTTTGTAAGGACGTGATTAAAATAATAAATGAATATTTGTTTTCCATTAAACAACCTTCCCATGTTTGATTCCCACCGAAACATAAGCCAAGGTTGAGTAAACGCGTAATACGACAAAGTTATACAGCTTTGAGGTTAGATTAACACTCAGCGGAGTGAGAGAAGTAGATTCCGAAAAGTGGAAAACCACTTCCGCGTGGAGGTCGAGCGCGAAGCGTAGAACACGATTCCGTAACTCGCGGCGTGAAATTACGCGTAGTTCCGAAGATATAAGGAGAAAAAAGATGTCTCCTCGGTAGCGACATCTGTGACACCCGGGAACTATGGAACAAATCCTATCTCGATAGCGTACCAGGTTCGCGACTTAGCGAACCTAGCCTCTTCCATAGGAATAAAGGTTACCGACGACCTCTAGGGATCGCGGGGAACTCAGCGCACACTTTCCCGTCAACGTAGGGCGAATGCCCCGGAAACGGGCAAACGGAGCGTCCTAGAACAAAATGGAGGTTACCGATGACCTCAGGGGGTCGCGAACGATAACATAGTCGAACGGCACCCGCGTAGCATTAATGCCCGCGAATGTAGCGAACGGGGATAAATACGCGAGAAAGAAGAGCATAGGCATGTTCAGGGAGACGAGGGGAATATGTAAAATCAATCCCGTCGAAATCGGACAAGTGCCCCAGGAAGTAGCGAACCGGGACACTTCTCCTGGAACAAACGTCATAAATGGACATACTAGGTCCTGAATAACAGCCCCGTAGGGTTGGCGTCAACGTCCGACCAACGCCCCGGGAAATAGCGAACCGGAAGTCGGATCGAGAAAGTAAAACCGGAAATGGGTCCTAGGCGACCCAGAGAACGCGAATGCGAAGTCGTTATTGCGATGCGTGGCCCAGGAGGCTACTTAGCGAACGCATTGTACAATCGAAGCGAAATTTGAAATGTAAACGCAGGGACACACGCCCGTCACACCCATGATGCGAAATCGATGGATTTCCAACAGTAAAATTATAATATAGTAGGAGGGAATAACACGAGCGTGTGACAATGCGGTGAAGTAATTAAAATGTAACTCACGATAGCGCCATCGAAGATAAGGAGGCTTCGAGGACGCTATTAATTAGTAAATAGGTAATATTATACGGGAAATGTGTATAGACAATCGCGACGAACGTGTATGAAAATCAAAGTATGCGAGACGACCCGAGTCACCCGTTGTGTGAGGGAATATTCGAGAAAGAGGCGAATATCTGCGAATAGCACACCCGGTGTATTATAGAACATTCGAGAAGCGCATGAAAAACTTGTTTGCGACAAGCGAAGTACGAACATGAGCTTACATACAGCGAGGGCACAATAGCGACACGTGAACACATCTGGCGAATGCGTGACGCCGTGTGCGAACGACGCACGAACCGACGACGGACTCGAGGAGTTTCTCGCTGAACGTGGTACGGTGCGGACGTACTGTGTAGCGAACCCGTGAAATAAAATCGGAGTCTCGCCGACCATAGTAAAGTGCGGACGTATGCCGTGGTGCGAATATTTAATCCCGGTAAAAACGGAGTCTCATCGAGAGAACGCGAACTTGCCATCGTTAAGCGAACAACGAGATATCCCGCGTACGGAGCGAATCCGCTTATAACATAATACAACTCACGTAACGACGCGAATAATTAATAATCGTACAGTGCGGTTACGCGTACGGAGCAATTGTATCTGAAACATAGAGGGAAAATAAATTAAATTTTACCCGATATCGTAACGAGTGAAAATCATTCACCTATCCTGTTCCCGAGATACCTACATACCTCATCTGTCAGCATCTCGATACGGAGATCCAACGGCGGTCCAGCGAAGGTCCAGCAGCGGTCAATCCAGAGAGCCTGAAACAGAGAAAAGGGGATTAGCAAGGTCAACGAAAGGGTCAGTGATAATTATATTCATATCTTTCTCGGTGGGTAAAGATAAAACCGAGTGGCGACCGTGGTAGAATCAAATAAAATCGAGTCACATATATTACCGGCCCTCCGTCCGGTCACAACCGTACCCGGAAAGGGGCTCTTCCATTTTAAAGTGATGCCGTTCGGCCTACACTCCACCCCCGCGACGTTCCAGCGGTTGCTAGATTCCGTACTCGGGCCAGAACTCGAACCACACGTATTTGTGTACCTGGATGACATCATCATCATTACGGAAACCTTCGAGGAACACCTCCGAATTTTGCGCGAAGTATTCCGACGCCTCCGCGCCGCAAGGTTACGTCTTAACCCGGACAAATGCCGATTTTGCGTCGACCGCCTGCAATACCTCGGCCACATAGTCGACCGCGAGGGGATCCGCACCGACCCCGAAAAAGTCAAAACGATCGCCCAGTGGCCCCGGCCACAAACCGTCAAGCAAATACGACAATTTCTCGGAGTGGCCTCGTGGTATCGTCGTTTCATCCAAGATTTCGCGACGGTCGCCGCACCGCTCACCGCCCTAACACGAAAGCACGCCCGCTGGAGCTGGGGGGAGGAGGAGAATACCGCGTTTGAAACGTTGAAAGACACGCTGACCTCCGCGCCGGTTCTCACCTGCCCCGATTTTTCTCGCCGGTTCATCCTACAGACCGACGCAAGCGCGACCGGCCTCGGGGCCGTACTCACGCAAAACTTCCCGGAGGGAGAAAAGGTCATCGCGTACGCCAGCCGCACCTTAAACCCGGCCGAACGGAATTACAGCGCGACCGAGCTCGAATACTTAGCCGTGGTCTGGGGTATCCGACGAATGCGCGAGTATCTGGAGGGATATTCCTTTACCGTAATTACCGACCACCAGTCCCTCCGCTGGCTGCAGAAATTAGAGGCACCCACCGGCCGGCTGGGACGCTGAGCATTCGAGCTCCAGCAATACGACATGGAAATTAAGTACCGAAAGGGAGCCCTCAACCGGGTCGCGGACGCCTTGTCGCGTCAACCCACCGCCGCCGCCGTCACAACCCCGACCCGTTGCCCGTGGTACCGTCGGACGCTACGGGCAGTACAAGACGCGCCCCGAGAACATCCGGATTACGACGTCCGGGGAACGAAACTGTACCGACACGTGCTCCACGACCTCGATTTCAACGAAACCCCGCCCGAGGATCAATGGAAGGAATGCGTGGCCAAAGAACACCGCGCCGAAATCCTCCGTCGGAACCACGACGCGCCCACCGCCGGACATCTCGGTATCGCGAAAACTATCGCACGCATCGCACGACTATACTACTGGCCCGGTATGTTCCGGGAAATCGCGAAATACGTCAGAAGTTGCCCACGGTGTTTAGAGCATAAGGTCGCGCAGACCCGACCGGCGGGAACGTTACACGCCACCTCCGTTATCCGTCCGTGGCAACAGGTCACGCTCGATCTCGTCGGACCGCTGCCACGGTCAAAACAGGGCCACACGTGGCTCCTGACGATGCAGGACCGCTTCTCCAAGTGGCTGGAGATGCGCCACCTGCGCCGCGCCACCGCAGCCGCCGTAACCACGCACATCGCCGAAGCGATTATATTCCGCCACGGCTGTCCCGGCACGATGCTATCGGATAATGGCACGCAACTCCGTTCGGGAAAACTCGAGAAAATGCTCGCCGCGCATAACATCCGACATAAGTACGCTCCGGTACACGCGCCACACTGCAATCCGGTCGAGCGAACCAACCGAGTCATAAAGACCATGATCTCGCAGTACGTCGACAGAAACCACCGAAATTGGGACGCGCGTATCCCCGAACTCCAATTCGCGTACAACTCGGCACGACACGAAGCCACGGGCTACACCCCCACGTACCTTATTTTCGGCCGCGAACCGATATCGCCGCTTAATCAAGAGACCACCACGAATGCCGCGGCCGCCCCGCCGGACGAGACACGACGGCACCTCGAGGAGGCCTATTAACTCGTGGGAATACATCTGGCACCCGCGTTTCAGAGACAAGAGAAATATTACAACTTGCGCCGCCGGCAATGGGCACCGAAAATCGGAGAGTGGGTTTATAAACGCGAATACCCGCTCTCAAACAAAGCAGCCGCGTTCAACGCCAAGCTAGCGCCAAAGTTCCGCGGCCCCCTCGAGGTACGCCGAATTGTCTCACCAGTCATCGTCGATCTTCGCGACCGCAGCGGCAAGTGGAGCCGCCATACTCATGTGCAGGATCTCAAACCCGCACCCGCCACCCCCCCGCCAGACGACACCGAAGAAGACAGCGACACCGACACCGAGGATAACGACGACAATAAGGCGAATCCAGAGGACGATGACGAGGCGGAGACATAAACAAAGGAATTGCCCCACTACGAAAGTAACAACCGAAAGGACAACAATAAATACGGGCTCCGCAAGGGAAAGAGCACAGACGAGCTATGGCAAGCGAAGAGAGCGAAACGTCGATCCAGCGCGATATTCTCGCCGAAATCGACAAGATCCTCGCGGAACCGGTGGAATACGATCCGGTCTGCCCGGGATTCGGAACCACCTGGACGAGGCCCTTCTCCACGGGCTCCGCCGCCGCCGCCGCCATCGCCGAGAAAGCCAGGCCCACGCCCGCACCGCCGACACGCAAGCACGTGCCGACGATCGGCTGCAAGATACAACGATCCGACGAGCAACAACGGCGAAAGCTCAAATGGCTCACCACCCCGCCGTCTCGACCGAGCTGGACGAAGCCGCGGTCCACGCCTAGAGCACAGCCGAGGATCACCAGCATCGAAAAAACGGAGATCAGGCTTACGGCCATGCCTGGGGGTCCAACAACCACACCCCCGGCACCGGCACCAGCACCAGCCGAAAACCCACCAGCCGCAACGACTCCTCCGCCACCACCGAGGACCGGCCCGGCGCAGCCAGCAACGGCAGGAATACCCGCGCTGCCTTCACCACCACCAGATCCAGCCGCAATCCGGCCATTACGGGCAGAAGGACCGAAACTGCCACCCCCGATCCCGGTGGAGATCGAACCCGGCACGACCATTTGGGTGCCTCACTTCCACGCCCACGTGTCCCGCCAGCACAAGATGAGGGTCGGAGGAAAGCGATGGCACATCCGCTTCAACGCGACCGGCTCCGTGCGATCCGTACGGGAGATACTGCCGAAAACGTGAGGCGCCGAATTCGCGCCTTTTGAGGGGGAGGGGTGATATAACAATGCGCCCCGTAAGACGCATCGTTCCGGCCGAACAGCCAGCCGCGACCGCCCGGCCGACCATCCGCCGGGCGAAGAACGGGCACCGTGTGCCCACTTTTTAAACGCCCGAAATTAGGAAGTCCGCGAACGGACTTACCGCGGCAACCGCCTCGAAGCGCCGAGCGGTGCCGAAAACATCCGAGAACCGCCGAACGCAATCGCGGCGTCGGGACGCCGTAATTCCCGACCGCTCCGCCGCACCATCCCGGCGCTCGCGATTGCCGTCGCCGTTACCCCCGCCACACCACAATTTACATACGTAAAACTAGGCAAATTAGAATCTAATCCAGTTTTTAGTTTCTCATAAATACTACAATTTTGTACGAATAGTAACAAATACTGATTTGTTTGTACAGCTCAAAAATCTATTACAATTATGGCTAATTAAAATTTGTACTTTTTAGTTAAATGTTACAAGTTTTTACACAAATCTACAAAATTTATGTATTATTAATAACTCCTTAATTCGCAGAAGTCAAAATATTTATGTTTTTATTTTCGTATAGTTTGCTGTAAGACCCAATAGAAAAATACACAAATGTACAATTTTCTGCTAACAATAAGTGTAACATATATAGACAATACGAAACGTCTTCATCAATCAATGTTGTAGCACAGTGCGGAAGGTTACTGACTCAAGAGCCAGGGGTTTCAGGTTCAAATCCAGCGGTGGTAAGCAAGTTTTTTAAGTAAAATATAAATTTATTTAATTAAGCTTGCACGTAATCAAGATTTTCAGCCATAAAATAATGTTCAACGAGAGAAGTAAATTTTATTTTTTATTTTATTATAGTATATCCAAAAAGTTGTAGTTATTCATAAAAATTTATAGATCAAGCTCCAATAGAAATAACGCCGTCGCGACGGGTATATAAAGAAGCGTTTTCCAACGCAAGAGCGACTCCACGACCGACCAGATCACCTGATCCTACCGATCCAGAGTTCCCGCCTTCGCTAGTCAGAAAGAAGATAGAGAGTTCCTCTAGCTTCACCGAGTGTGTCTCGGCAAACGACCGGCTTCTCGCCTTCGCTAGTCAGAAAGAAGATAGAGAGTTCCCCTAGCTTCACCGAGTGTGTCTCGGCAAACGACCGGCTTCTCGCCTCCGCTAGTCAGAAAGAAGATAGAGAGTTCCTCTAGCTTCACCGAGTGTGTCTCGGCCAACGACCGGCTTCCTCATTCACGAGACAATCCGCCAGGGGGTAGAGTGTTTCTCTGCCTCCACCGAGTGCTTCTCGCCGGATTTCTCCTCGAAATCGCGACGCCTGCCACAGGAGACAGAGCTTCTACTCTGCCTCCACCGAGCGCTTCTCGGTGGACAGTTCGCGCTCGAGTAATCCTCTCGCCTTTTCCGCGGAATCACGCGGCTCTTCGCCGCCTTCGCGCCACGCGCCCTTGGTACGCGCTCCGATCCGCGATATCGGCTCCGACCAGACCGATACCTCGATACGTGCACCGGCCCGCGCACCGCGCCGACTCACGTCTCGCGACTCCGTACGCCGCGCGCACTCCGCGCGTTACCAGCATCGCCTGTTGTACACCGCGAGCCTTTACTACTCCGCGTATATTCAACCGACCATTGTATATCGCGAGCACTAATCACTCTATGTACCTGCGCCTACCTCGCGACTCTATACACCGCGAGTATTTACTGTTGTGAAATAAACGCTCTGTTTCTGTTATCCAAAACGGTACGCTTTATTTTGCCGGCACCCCTCGTATCTGCTCCTCCGCACCTCCTTCGAACCCAGCCACGCCGCGAGCTAGATCCGCGCTTCGAAGCCAGGTTGTTTTAAGGTCAATGCCTCTTTCCTCGCAATAACATTCAAGCTACTACTGTGGAATTGTCGAGGATATCGGAGTAACAGAAATGAGCTTTCGAAACATATTATGGATTTCGATATAGTAATTCTAACTGAAACTAAATGTTCAGATAATAACCGTGTATACTTTCCAGGCTTTAAGACACTGCAAAGTAAAAATCTGCTGAACAGTGGTGGAGTTGCGATCTCCGTTCGTACAAACATCGAATTTGAAGGCATAGCAGGCTCTGAGATGGCCCCGGCTGGGTATGACACTTTGGGAATCAGAACTATAAATTTGGATAGCAATCTTAATATTTTTGCGGTCTATAGACACCCTCGAGGCGCTATAACGTCGCGGGATTTGAAAACTATATGCGAACATGTGGATGATGAAGAAGACACTGTCATATTGGGAGATTTTAACGCCCACAATACGGCCTGGAACTGCGATTTCACTAAGCCCGGCGGTGAGACTTTGCACGATATGATGATGGATAGGGGTTACCTTTGTGTTAATATTGATACAAGGTCGAGAGTGGGCCTACGTGGGCAACGAGATTCTAACCTCGACCTTATGTTTGGGTCTGCAGGTATAATGGACAGGATCGAATACCGATAGCTCGAGGAGACTTGGGGTAGCGACCACTACCCCATATCATGTGCGTTCGATAATTGCACTCTTCCTTATAAAAAGATCACGAATAGAATCTCTACGAAAAAAAAAAAACAGATTGGTCGTTGTTCCAGAAACTTGTGGATCGCGCTGTTGAGTCGGAGTTACTCCCACACATTGATCTGTTCAAGGAGGATATTGACAACTATTACGAAAAATTCATAGGCATCCTTAGAAGCGCAGTCGATCAAGCTTCGGGTAGACGGAGCGGTGTGGAGACGGCCAGTCGATGTCCTGTTAGACGGAAGACCTCCCATAGATGGTGGGACGCTGAGTGTGATCATGCCATACAAGACAGAAAAAGAGCACTATCTGCCTTTAAACGGTACAAGACCATCCATACATGGGTGGAATACAAGCGCCTGTGTGCATTAGCTAGGAAAATTATTAGCCGCAAGAAGAAGGAGAGTTTCGAGGACTTCTGCGCGGAAATTAACCGGTTTACCAGCTTGAGCTACGTATGGAATACTATAAGAATCCTCAAGAATGCAAAAAAGAACGTCCAATGGAATTGTTGGCATACGAAGAACAGGGAGGCTGAAACCAGGAAAACAATCGATAACCTTGCTCCTCCTATTGTCGGGGCGGACCCTGCTTGCCCGTTGGATGCCCGGCCGGATGATTCGCCGCTTAACTCTCCGTTCCAACGATCAGAACTAGATAGAGCGATCGGCATGATCAAGAAGAACTCAGCCCCGGGGCTTGATGGCATCGAGTACAGAATGATAAAGGAGTTACCGGAGTCTGCCCTCGTTTGCCTGCTTGAATTGTATAATGGGATCTGGTTTTCGGATTCGCTGCCGAGGGGGTGGTCGCAGTATCAGGTCATCTTTATTGACAAGCCTGGCAAGGAAAAGGTTCGCCCGATCTCGCTGTCCTCCTGCGTGGGTAAACTGTGTGAGCGAATGATTAATGAGCGTCTTACATGGTGGGCCGAGAGTGAAGATAAGTACAGTGCCTCTCAGAATGGCTTCCGCAGGGGCAAGTCTTGCACCGACAACTTGATCAAGATTACGTCAGATATACGTGCTTCCCTGTGCTCAGGTGAGTACACGCTTGCTGCGTTTCTTGATGTGTCATCGGCGTATGACAACGTGGACTTTCGCATCATGATTGATATTCTGATAGTGCTTGACTGTCCCACAGGTATTGTCAGATTCATTTGTAAATGGCTTTACCTGAGATTGGTCCGTTTCACTGTTAATTCGCAGGAATTCATTGAACGTCTCGTCTACGTGGGACTCCCGCAGGGCGCTGTTCTCAGCCCAGCTTTGTACTCCCTCTACACGAGGAACTTGTGTGTATTCCTGTGAGTTTGCCGATGATGTCGGCCTGTATGTATCTGGCCCTAACAGACAGCGCAATCGGGCCCTGCTTCAACAAGCAGTTAATTTGATCGCGGAGAGACTGCGTGCCATTGGATTGGATATAGAGCCTCAAAAGACTGTTCTGGTGGAGTTTAACAAATATGGCCTATGTGACAAATCTCTAAGTATAATGGTCCAGGAGTGCGAGGTTTTCAATAGCGAGGAGTCTAAGTTTCTGGGTATTTGGATCGACAATGGGCTGAAATTCTCTCGCCAGATCCAGGAGGTGAAAGGTAAAGTTGATAGAGCCAATGCTGTTGTAAAATACTTATGTAGAATATCGAAAGGTTTGGAAGTCAACACGGCTCTTATGTTGTATAAGATCTTGTAAGATCTTGTATAGGGTATTGTAAGATATGTTACTGACTACGGCAGTTTTGTTTATCATCCTAGAGACGCAGCCTCGCAACTTAAATTGGAAAGGACGCAATACAAGGGCATTAGGACTGCCCTGGGCTATAGGAACAGCACCCCGAATAATGTCATTATTGCCGAGGCAAAGGTTAGACTGTTGAAGGATCGTGCGGAGATGCTGGCTAGAAATTTTATATATAGATCTATCGCTTTTAATACCACCGGACTATGTGACAGGCTGCAGAGGACGTATGACTGCGAGGCCTTTGTGCGATATCGTCAGCCGACGTATGTGATGTCCCTGGTGTCCCGAGTTTGGAAGAACAGTTCCACCGTTAGGCCATATATTGGCCCCTCGAGAAAGCATGAGATATTTCGGGGATCGTTTGAGACTCACACTTTTGTCCCCACGATAGACTTTTTCTTCGGGATGACCAGAAAGTCAGACAACAAATACACGGATGAATTAATGGTTAATGATATAATATCCAAATATGAGTTGAATGAAACCTCAGAGATCATATATACGGATGGATCGTACGACCCAGAATGCTGCGCCACAGGGGCCAGCTCGGTTATTGAAAACCAGAACACTGCATATAAAATCAGCCTGCCTAAGCAGTGTTCATCGTACACGGCGGAAGTTTTTGCAATCGATGCTGCCTTAAAACTTATGATGGTCCAACGAGAGTATAGGGACGATCATTTTATCATCATATCAGACTGCAAATCGGCGCTGTCAGCTATACGAAACAACCTATTGGTCGTTCATAAGAACCGATATGCGACTGACGCAAGGCTATACATCTATACTCTCGAAAAGGAATATGGTAAGAGAGTTGTTTTGATTTGGATCCCCTCTCATGTTGGTATTGGCGGTAACGAGATTGCGGACAGACTGGCTAAGGAGGCGGCTCGAGAACCACCTGATTTGAATATTGAAGTTCCAATCGGCAATCTGATGGCTATAGCCAGAGAGGAGACCTGGAACGCTACCCAAGCCTCCATTAAAAGAGATTCTGCTTTTAAGGGTACTTTCTACTTTGACATGTTTTATGATGAGAGGGCTCGCAAGCCCTGGTTTGGTAAGGTTAACTAACGCCAAGAGATACTTTGTGACGCAACAGGGTGAGAACAAATCATTATAATCTGGGAGCTTCGCTTTATAGGAAAGGATACGTAGACTCGCAGCGGTGTGAGTGTGGATGCGAATATGAAGACTTGAATCACGTCCTTCTACGCTGTTGTAAATACGACGACCTTAGGATTAAAATGGACGCAGACCTTAGAGCTGCGGGTTACCTTGCGGAGATTGATATATATATAGTTTGATTAGGGGCAAGAATTGGCAGCTATTATATATTATTTTTAACTTCCTTAAAAGGATTGGAAAAGTTATATAGGAACCTATGCACTTGATTTTTTATTCCTACTGGAATGGCCTACATTGTATGTGTCAGGTTGCCTTAGGGCAGAAGACACCCAGGTAGCAAGCACTCGTCATTTTGACGTCAATTGACGTCAAAAGTCTGTCATTTTGATGTCTTTTGACGTCAATTGACGTCAAAATGACGAGTGCTTGCTACCTGGGCACCTTACCTCTCCTTCACCCGAGGAAGAATCTAAAAACCCCCCGTTTCCTTGCATGTCGCGGTAAATATGCAGAATAGTGGCCTCCTCACCGATTTCATTGAACTTAGGCTTAATCGTCGCGTTTTTGCACAAAACGACCGAATCTGGCAGAAAAAAGTGTCGCTCTGCCCCGCGAAGCGAGATATTAACAGTTAAAGTTGACGACCATCAGGTTATGAGACGAGTGGCACCCGTTTGACCACGTTAATATTGACCACGGTCCCGATTGACCACGTTGAAATTGACCACGTTGCGATTGACCACGTTGATATTGACCACGTTGTGATTGACCACGGTCCCGATTGACCACGGTCCCGATTGACCACCGTCCCGATTGACCACGGTCTCGATTGACCACGGTCCCTATTGACCACCGTCCCGATTGACCACGGTCCCGATTGACCACCGTCCCAATTGACCACGGTCCCGATTGACCACGGTCTCGATTGACCACGGTCCCGATTGACCACCGTCCCGATTGACCACGGTCCCGATTGACCACCGTTCCGATTGACCACGGTCCCGATTGACCACGTTGAAATTGACCACGTTGCGATTGACCACGTTGATATTGACCACGTTGTGATTGACCACGGTCCCGATTGACCACGGTCCCGATTGACCACCATCCCGATTGACCACCGTCCCGATTGACCACGGTCCCGATAGACCACCGTCCCAATTGACCACGGTCCCGATTGACCACGGTCTCGATTGACCACGGTCCCGATTGACCATCGTTCCGATTGACCACGTTCCCGATTGACCACGGTCTCCATTGATCCTATATAATATATCAGAATCCGAGTACGCGTTAAGGAAAACGAAATCCCGACGTCTTCCACGAGGAGAAGTCGGCTCAATTGGTTATCTGACACCTAGTAAACACTGTAGTCAGGTCGGCGTCAATGTAGCGTCGACGATAGGAGAATTCGGCACGCAGACGTCTTCTTCAAGACGAAGTATAATGTACGCGTTGACAGACACCTAGTACACGCTAAAATGGGGTCGGCGTCAAACCCACTATTCGGGGAAGCGAAATTAGTACGTAGACACCTTCCCCGAGAACAAGACCCGGAATCACGTCTACCAGGTTCCTAGAGCCAGCCCTGTAAGGTCGGCGTCAACGGCCGACATCATAAAGTGCATCAAAACATCTTTCCCAGAGCATGTGTGGGCGGGGGGGCTTCGCCCCCCTGCACCCCCCCATTGTGTGAGTAAACCTAGAAGTGTGGGCGGGGGGGGCTCCCGCCCCCCCTGCACTCCCCCTGTGCACTGGGCGGGTGGGTTGGGTTGACGGGTGGGCAGGGGGGGCTTCGCCCCCCCCGCACCCCCCCCCCCATGGACACGCCTTCGGCGTGCCCGGGTAGGAGATGTATTTCGCTTTATGCGTGAGCGGGGGGGGCTTCGCCCCCCCCTGCACCCCCCCCATGCACGTGAGCCTCACTTTATAAATTATTCGAGATCGTGGTCAATCGGGACCGTGGTCAATCGAAACCGTGGTCTGTCACAACATGGTTAATATCAACGTGGTCAATCGCAACGTGGTCAATTTTAACGTGGTCAATCGGGACGGTGGTCAATCGGGACCGTGGTCGATCGAGACCGTGGTCAATCGGGACGGTGGTCAATAGAGACCGTGGTCAATCGGGACGGTGGTCAATCGGAACCGTGGTCAATCGGGACGGTGGTCAATCGGGACCGTGGTCAATCACAACGTGGTCAATCGCAACGTGGTCAATTGCAACGTGGTCAATATCAACGTGGTCAATATCAACGTGGTCAATCGGGACCGTGGTCAATGTTAACGTGGTCAAACGGGACGCTCCCTATGAGACCTGTCATATTGACAAGATGTAGCGACTACGAACATGCCCCGCGGCCACATGCGCATGCTCCGTGGCCGCACGCGCATGCAAAAAGTCACGTGACAACTGTTTGGTTGGTAAGTCAGAAGTGTAACATAATTCGAAATAATAATTTAATTGTTTAAAGCGCGTCACTAACCTATGTAGGTTAGTGACGCGCTTTAAAAGTATTTAACTGTTTAAAGCGCGTCACTAACCTATGTAGATTAGTGACGCGCTTTAAAAGTATTTAAGTGTTTAAAGCGCGTCACTAACCTATATAGGTTAGTGACGCGCTTTAAATAGTTAAATACAAAATATCTGCTTTAATGAAAATCACAACTTCAAAATAATACATTCAATTTTAATTATTTATTGGATTCATATTAAGATCTAACATTTCTCTATGGAAAACGCTGAAACTGTACACACGGCTGCGTCGCATTTGTCCCAATTGCTACAAAGAATAAAAAACAATATACTTGTTTGCTATAGTTATCAATTAATATTGAAAGAATTACTTCATGATTTAAATATCGATATTTATACTCAATATTGCGCTTCCTCTCAGCTGTGTATGCATTTTTCAGCGTGAAGGCTAATACATCATGCAAAAATTCTTCCGATATCCCATTTATACACTCTTAAGCATGTGTCGCCAAAAATTGGAGGTACATGTTGAAAAAAAGTCCCTACGTAATTACGAGGGACATAAGTACCATCAAAAATAGAAGGGAAGATGGTACCTCGAAGTCAGGAAGTACATTATATATGCGGTAAGGATGTGTCGCCAAAAATTGGAGGTACATGTTGAAAAAAAGTCCCTACGTAATTACGAGGGATATAAGTACCCTCAAAAATAGAAGGGAAGATGGTACCTCGAAGTTAGGAAGTACGTTATGCGGTACTGGATGATTGGAGATACATCTTTTCTTGTTCCAGTATTTTCAAGAATTAGCTAAATTTTTTGTTGTCATATTATTTTGTTTACATATTAAATGCAATCTGAATGTCTAAATATATTCCCAGTGTATTTTTTTATGTTCAGTTAAAATTTCTGAATATTTAGGCATTTTATAATCAACTATATTATGTTTTAAAAACATAATATAATTGATTATAAAATGCTAAAATATTCAAAAATTTCAACTAAACATAAAAAAAATACACTAGGAATATATTTAGACATTCAAATCGCATTTAATATGTAAACAAAATAATGCAATGACAACAAAAGCTTAACTAATTCTTGGAAATACTTAAACAAGAAAAGATGTAGATAACTGACATTAGAAAAGATAAAGCTCTGACAAAATTCTTCTGCAATAGATATTAATAATCTTCGTCCATATATAAAACATGAGACCAAACTGACACTATTTAATAAGATACATAATTTATTATATATCTTTAAATAACAAACAACTTACAAGTACAATTTGCAATATTTACTATTCATATACGATAAAATATTTAGACAAAATAGAGAACTAAATAACTAATAGTAATTTCATAACAGCTACATTTTGAGAACTTACAATTAGATAACGTAATGACAATTTAGAAACGTAGGTTTTAATTAATTGTTAATTTGTTGCTGCAGTCCGTTGCATTACTCCCGGCACGCACCGCGAAATACTCCGCAAATGTCACTGCTTGTGAGCATATTAATATTTATAGTCGTATAAAACGGTCCTTTGCTCTTGCTGTCAAACTGAAAGCATCCCGAGAAGATCGTTGATCGGCGACTTCCCGTCAGGAGCCTCGACGCCTCGAGTACTCTCGATTTCGGGAAGAACGACGGTCGTGCTGCCCGTGGAACAGGTATCCGACTCTCCCCTACGTTCTTCTTTTCCTCCCGTCTCAAAAGCACGGAGACCTCGAATCACGCGGATGCGAAAACACGGAACATCGGCGACACTTGTGGAGATACGCTATACGTGACCCGATCGCGCTGTACAACTGAACGATCATCGTTCGCACCGTCGCACCGTCTCTCGCGAACGATCGTCTGAGCAATCAGTAACGATACTTATGACACGTCTGGACACGTCCGCCGCCGCGTCGATCCCACCGCTATATTCGCGAATGTCTTTTGTTTTGGCGCCGAGTATACGAGGTACATATGTAGGAGGTACATTTGTATGTACGAGGTACATATACGAGGTACATATGCACGAGGTACATATGTATACGAAGTACATATGTACGTACGAGGTACGTATGTACGGGGTACATACGGGAAGCCCCCTAAAAAACTGTACCTCCTACAACTGTACCTCCTAAAAAATTGTACCTTGAATTATAAGTGCGGTACCTCCAATCGGTACCTCCTCCTTTATCAGTACCTCGTGTATTTCGTACCTCGTGCTACTGTACCGGGAAAAGTATCTCCTAGCAGCATGTAACTCGAAATGTCATTTCCATTTAGAAATTAGTACCTCGAATTTGGAGGTACTACGCGGTACATGCTTAAGAGTGTATATGCAAAATTGACAATAATCATTTTATGATCCGTAAAATTTTTATCCCAGAACATTTCGGCCACGTATATAAATATATAATATATTTATCTCTACCGTATATAAATTTCGGCCACGTATTTGGATTGCCAATAATGTCCTGAATCGCAAGCCACGGATTATTGTTCAATTGCTGAATTGAGTATGCCATTGTAAGATTAAGATGTGCAGATTGTAAATGACAAGATATTTATTTAATAGCGAATTCGGGCGCTTGCACTAGTGCACACTGAGTGCGCACTAAGGCTTGTTCTTAATCAATTGTTATATTTACAGATCATCTTAAATACTTCTTAGTCTATAAAATGATTTGTATAGCATCTATGTAGATATTACAGATTGTTTTATTGGCTAAAAAGTTTTGAAATATGTATTTAAGCGACTTTAAATATAAGAATAGAAATTGTAAACAATAGCCTTAGTGCGCACTCAGTGTGCACTAGTGCAAGCGTCGGAATTCGCTATAAGTAAGACGCGTCGAAGTACACTACATATGTCGCTACAGAGCATGCGCGTGCGGCCACGGAGCATGCGCATGTGGCCTCGGGGCATGTTCGTAGTCGCTACATCTTGTCGGTATGACAGGTCTCATAACCTGATAGTCGTCAAGTTTAACTGTTAATATCTCGCTTCGCGGGGCAGAGCGACACTTTTTTCTGCCAGATTCGGTCGTTTTGTGTAAAAACGCGTCAATTAAGCCTAAGTTCAACGAAATCGGTGAGGAGGTCACTATTCTGCATATTTACCCGAATTTCCTCACTTTTGTAATTTTCACCTCTTTTCAAGATATACAATAATTTACCCCCTGCTGGTGAGATTGTAATTCTGCTTAATTCATGCGCAGACTTCATCTTTTTGTGAATTAGCGCTGCAGTGCTTTTGCTTGCATTATGCTTTTCTTGTGTAATATTAAGTGCTTTCCAGTTAACGACACAAGTTGACACAAGCGTCACTCTGTCTTTGTTGCTCACTAGATGTTGAAAAGAGATAGGGCCTACGTACAAGGATTGTCGTAACCGTTTACGACTCTGTCGTAAGTCATACGCCGGTGTCGGAAGTCGACGCACAAGGATTGACGTTAGCGTATGTCGTATCCATCGCGTCGTATACGCGACGGATACGACATACGCTAACGTCAATCCTTGTGCGTTGACTTCCGACACCGGCGTATGACTTACGACAGAGTCGTAAACGGTTACTACAATCTTTGTGCTCTGGCCCACAGAATGACGCTTGTGTCCTAGTTTACATCGATTGATACATGTATTAAATAGTAAATAACTAGTAAATTAGTTTGATTATTGGCTGATCAGTTCAAATATACTATTTGATACGCGTATCAAGAGAGGCTCCTGCCTCTACACGAGGTCAATACGGCCAGCTTTTTCCACTGTTTGTGATTACTAAGTCTGGTTGAGTGGCGAGGTCTAATTGGCAATTGCTATGCAGACAGTATCAGTCGCAGTACTTCAAAAAAGTTTTTCGTTTGGGTGGAACACGTCCGAACACGTTTGAACGTGTCGTCCGTGTCTTCACGCGAAACACGTCCGAACTAGTCCGCGTACGTTGGGCGAATGTGTCGACTTGAGTGATTGAGTCGCTAAATGAAAAGCATACATTATATTATCACATGGCCTGATTTTTTCTCCCGACTGCTGCCAACCCTCGATTGGCGAAGACGAGATAGTATGCGTTTCACCGAGGCCGAATCTTTGTTACCTTAATTCTCGATAACTACAACATACTTTGATATGTGCTTCCGTATATAAGTTTCTTATGGATCAAGCAAGGTTTATAGTGTATAATTTTATCATTAATCGTTGTGTTAATAAAAAAGCGAAAAAGCGATATATAACATTTATATGTTCTCTTATTGGCTATCGACTGAGTTACAGAGAAAACTGATTAACCAGGGTGCGTTCCGAATTGCGCATGAAACGCATAGACTGCATTACTGTTGTGCAGCGCTTCAAAATCGTTCCGTTTTGTCAATGCGCATGAAGCGCTTTAGTAATTCGGAACCAAGGTCGGTAAATGACGCGTCGGTAGCGACACTACATAAGGTCACAGTATAACCAGTATGCTCACTCTTACCCTTTTTCGTGGTTTGCGCCGATCCGTACTGCGCATCGCCATTCGACCAATCAGAGGATTTTTATATGTGTGGTAGGGCAAAATCCCAGTGACGGTGGTATGTGTGGTAGCACAAAGTCGGGGTGACGCCACAGAGGCTGAATTTTGGTGAATGATATTATAAAAATCAGTAAATAATGAAAAAAAGCAGTCATCACATTTGCAGCGTTCGAGGCTGCCAAAATAGGAGCCAAAATAGCCGTTTTTTTCGTTTCCCTAATAGCGTTTTCGATTGAAGCGGATTTGATCGACCCGAGGTCGATTAAACTCGTTTCCATGTGAACATATGTTCAACCTGAAATGTGTTTGAATCTGGTTCAGGTTCTGGTTATAAAGCACTAAAAGATTTCACCTTTTCAAATTCTTTAAGAATACCCGTAATTTGTCCGAAATAAACTCAAAAAGAATTCCTCCTTGATATGTCAAAAAGAATTCCATAGAAGTATAACTTTTGACTTCTTATGGAATTAATCTAAATGGTCTTAAAAGGAGTTCTTTTTCTATTCATAATAGGTTCGAAAAGAATTCACTTTTAGTAATAAATACGCATGCGCAGTCTATAACCTATAACGCTTTCTCGAGCCGTCTCGAGGCAGCATTGCAGCGTTTCTTATCTAAAGCGGGGAGCACAAACTTCTGCACAACGCATAATGCGTAAGCATAAGAAAATTGATTGCCAATCAATTTTCTTATGCTTACCCCACACGGAACATAACATCCATTAGACGTCCACACAACCTCCATAGCTCCATGCGTCCTCTATCTCCACGGTGGACGTCAGATAGATCTCTAATAGAGATCCATACTGTCTCCATCATAGATATCTTCTACAAATCCACAATGGACATCCATTAGACGTCTATTATGGATGTATAATAGATTTATATACATAATGTTTCTAGCAGATCAATATTTAAGTTTTATAAGTAAATTTACATTTTTAGATAATTTAAAATTATTAATTTTTATACAATTTTTAGAAGTATTACGTTATATACATAGATTAATCATCATAAATCATTCAAAATTTTATTACTCTTTTCAAACTGAATTTGTTTCTTAAGATGATTTTTGAAAAATTATATATTTGCGCTGGTTATGACATATGTAGACTATATATAACACTTACATTAAATTAAGAAGTAGTCTATCACGTAAGGCAGTTGGCTCACGATCCAGAGGTCCCGAGTTCGAATCCCACCAAGGTAAGTGTTTTTTTCAAATACGAGAAAATATTTATAATCATAGACTGCATCTTAAGAAAAAAATTTAGTTAAAAAATAGTAATAAAATGTCGAAATAAATAATTTTTTTGTCGGGTAAATATTTGTTTTAAAGTATTATTATAATTCCTTTAGCATTAAGAGGACTGCAATCTTAAGTCTAGTGTCTCATGGTTAGAGAATATTTCTCTAGATTTTAAAATATCTTGAGACCGTATTTCAGAGGAAAATCCTCTAAAATCAAGCGGGAGCCACTAAACGACAGAATATTTTTTTTGGGTGAATTATCCACCAAAGCTCCATTAAACATCTATGGTTAATCTATACAACGTCTAAAAGAGATCTATCAATACGTCTAATGGAGGTCGAATGGAGGTGCGAAATGCGGAACTATGGATGCCTAGTAGACGTCCATGGGAAGTTACATGGATGTCTAATGGAGGTTTTTAATCTCCATGATGGACGTCTAGTGGACGTTTATTAGAGCTTTTTGTTCTGTGTGGGACGCATTATGCGTTGTGCAGAAGTATGTGCTCCCCGCTTAATAGTTTCTGTTGTCTTCTCTGGTCTTCCCCCGGCGGCCTTCCCACTATTTCGCTTCTACGCTACGCACTTCTGCGTCAGAAAATATTACGCTTGGACGTAATATATTCAGAGACTTTTGAAGGTAAAGCATTTCATTTATTTTCTTCAATTCATTTCTTGCAAATACTTAACCTCATCATCACACACGTTGTGATGATTTAATCTAATTCTGATTTTGTTTTGTACTTATAGGTTATTGCTCGGGGTCGCACGTTTTATAAAGTTAACGATTCAACTTAACCCAATTGTTGTAATTGTGAGAATCAGAAGCAGCTGACTCGTCACGCTTATACGTTGTCGAAGGTAAGTAATCGATTTTGCATTATCTGGAGCTTTGATTTTCTCGTGTCTGGTTAAGCCAGCTCTCCTCTCACATATTTGTACATAAATAAAGTAGCATCTATTGATATAATATTTTCACAACACCTCCACGGAAAGTTCGACTTTCCATGTCTGTAGAGAGGGGCGAAAGTGACCAATTTCACACCAGGGCGGCATAGCGGGAGGAAAGTGCTCACTTTCCTCCCGCTACTGCCGCCCTGACGTAAAATTAGTCACTCTCGCCTCTCTCTAGGCATGGAAGTCGAACTTTCCGTAAAGATATTGTGAAAAATAACGTGTGCACCTCGGGTCGAAAGCTTTTTCGCCCCTTGATGCACAATATACTATTACAGCAAACATGATGCATCATATAATTAATGCTTGTCTCTTTGTTGATATTTTTGCAATCCTAGAAGCTGTAGTGTTCTGATAGTGTTCTAACATTGTTTTTCTTACGTTATCGTTCCCAGTGAGAAATGACCCGTCTATAGACATTTATATTAATATTAATATTGATATTTATATTAATATCAATATTAATATTAATATTTATATGTCATATACAATATCGCAAACTGATCTTTTTGTTTTTCAACAGGTGTCCTACCATTTTATCTCTTTTACTCTTTATTGTTTTATATATATTTATTTTTAATTCTTTCTAATACCTTTCTATTGCTAACCTTCTATGTGATCTATGTGATATGTTATTTACCTAAAAAGTTATTCAATGCATTAAGTTATTATTTTTCTCTTTGTAACTACAGTTTTGCATTTGTCTACTCATTTGCAGTGGAATCTCATTACAATAGCTTGCACTACACATATACTTTATTCTGAGTTACCTCTGGTTTATTGTGATAATCTAAGAATTTTTCGTATTTGTACAAAATTATTCTCACCTTCTGTATTCTTCGATCTTATTGATACTTCGCATCGATATTCATAGTCGGATCTTATATTTAAGATCGTCTTAAGTACGATCTTAAGATGTTATGAACCAATTACACAGCCGTATTAGCATCTTAAGATATTACTTAAGACGATCTTGAAATTAAGATCCGACTATGAATACCGGCCGAATATGTTTAATTCAATGAAAGCGAAAACAACAGCAATATCCAACACAACTGTCAACTTTTTCGATTTAAAATTATTTTTATAGTGAAACAAGTATCTTTACGGTAAGGTTCTTTCAATAATAACTTTATAATTTTGGATTACATGAAAAATAGTTTATATATATATATAAACTATTTTTAATATTTATAATAATATACTGATGAGCGACCTGTTAATATTAATATTAAAGGCTCAAACTTTAACAGGTATCTTATTTTACCTTCCTGCAAGTATATATGCTATTCGTAAAATAAGATACCTGTTAAAGTTTGAGCCTTTAATATTAATATTAACAGGTCGCTCATCGTGATTTTTTATTTTTCATTTAATAAGATAGAAAAAATTTTATAACTATCTAACAAACAGTAATACAGCATTGCTCCACATAAATTTTTGTAGTAAATTTACCGCTCTACAAAAAAGATCTCTTATCATTTTCTCATAAATTCAACCGTTCAAAAGATATTCAAAGTTAAAGTTCAATAAATTTTATAAAACTTGTTTTTGCTTCTTATGAATTTTGTATCATATCGACTATCAAAAATTATGAAATAATCAATACATATTTTTGTAGAAAATTTAACGATCTACAAAAAAGGTCTCTTATATTTTTTTCATAAATATAACCATTTAGACGATATTAAGGTTTAAAGTTCAAAGTGTAAACCTTAATATCATCTAAATGGTTATATTTATGAAAAAAAATATAAGAGACCTTTTTTGTAGATTGTTAAATTTTCTATAAAAATATGTATTGATTATTTCATAATTTTTGATAGTCGATATGATACAAAATTCATAAGAAGCAAAAACAAGTTTTATAAAATTTATCAAACTTTAACTTTAAATATCTTTTGAACGGTTGAATTTATGAAAAAATAATGAGATCTTTTTTGTAGAGCTGTAAATTTACTACAAAAATTTATGTGGAAATGCTGTATTACTGTTTGTTAGATAGTTATAAAATTTTTTCTATCTTACTAAATGAAAAATAAAAAATCGCGATGAGCGACCTGTTAATATTAATCTTGTCGAGTCCTTGGAAGTACAAAAATTATACGCAAGAGATTATTTAATTGTCATACTTTTCTTTACAATACAAATGCTCAAATCATAATGATATATTTGCCTTTATTTTCACAGATTAATGAGATAAAGATGATCGGAGGATCTGATGCAGGCAAATTCACCAGAGCCACATTGCGCTTCTTAATGTCGAATCAGCTAGCAATGAAGTATTCTTGGTCCGGTCAAAGGAACACATTAAAATTTTAAACTACTCGAATTTCTCAACTCATTGTCGGTGAGTTAATAAGCAACATTTTCTTCTTCAGTTTTTAGATTACCAAATATTATGTTTAACTTTTACAATATCTATATACCTACTTACAAAACCTTATGTTACAGAAACTATCTCGAAAATAAAGAACGTTCCTAAGAACAACATTGGGACATATGTAAAGAACTGGCTGCAGCACGCTAGTGACCGGTTAAAAAATCAGACCAGAAGATCAGAATAGATTATATTATAGGTGGATTCTGGAAGCACATTTTTGGCGCTATTTATTTTCTACTTTTATCTCGCTCGATTTGTACAAGCGATGTACGTATTATTTGTAACGGTATGAAAATGAGTTCAATTTTGATTTAAGATGAAAGAAAACTTAATTTTATTATGTTTTATTATACATTGATTATTTTGCATATAAAATTTTATTTTACGCATCTGTATGTACGATAAATATGTCGTTCATATTATACGAATTGTTTGTTATAACAATTAACTTACAATATTTCAAATCTGTATACCAATTTAGTAATATAATCATTAATCGATCGATATACCTGAGTCATGGATACTTCTATTTTATATTTTCCTATATTTATATTCCTAATTTCAGTGTTTATAATCCTAATATTCTGTCTGTAACATCGGATAAGAAAGAATCCTTCATAATCTGTCCGAAAACAGTTTCTGCATCAGAAAGAACATAAAATGGATTAATACATTTTATGTTATTTCTGATGTAGAAACTGTTTTTGGATAGATTATGAAGGATTTTTTCTTATCCGATGTTACAGACAGAATATTAGGATTATAAACACTGAAATTAGGAATTCCTTCCTTCAGATACAAAGGAATTATTTTTGTATTCTATAAGAAATCGCAATGCATTCGAAATAGCGCTTAGATAGAGCTCTATTAGAATACTATCTAAACATAATTTCGAATATATTACGAATTCTTATGGAGTAGAAAAGTGATTTTTTTTGTATCTGAAGAAGAACTCAGAATTGGTGACATAGAAAAGAATTTCTTCTGAACTCTTAAGAGTTGTTTTGGGACAGAAATGATATACGGAAAAAGAATACATTTAAAAAATCGGGGATTTAAAAAGAATTCCTTTTCAATTCTCCGTGCTATATCTGGGTAAAAAGTGACGTCCCGTTTAACCACAACCACAAAAGGTAAAAACTTGAGAAATTGAATAACATTATATAATATAATAAATTAAGTTTGATTTGCAATTAATATTTTTTATGTGATATAAAATTAATAGCTTTATTTATATCTTTAGGCATCATCTATGGATCGACAACGTTTAGTACTAATTCTTACAGAGTTTATATTTTCTGAGGATAGTTCTGATAATGAAGATATGAAAATAATAGCAAAAGTAATAAACAGTATTCCAAGAAAAATACCTCGCATACCAACATTTTTACAAGTAATTGAACTATATAATGATACAGAAGTTAGTATGAACATAACCTTATACATACTTATTGAAAATAAAAAGTATGTAGAAAATTTTATACAAAAATATGTTTTGATTACAATTTAAATCTCGTTTTCGTATTTCACGTGAAACGTGTGATTTTCTTGTTGATTTATTCGAACAAAGTGAATATTATTCTTTAGAGGGAGAAAGAAGAGGAGGTTATAAATCAAAAACAGCTTTAGAACATATTCTGTGTTTTTTATGGTACATTCAAATATATATTGTATTATTTATTCATACCATGAATTAATGAGAAATAAGTTTTATATTTGTATAATTGCTTACATTAATTTTTATTTATTTTTAGGTTTGCAGGTAACAAATGTGTTATACGTAATGTTGCAGATCTATTTGATATGAGTTTATCTACTACACATCTAATAATTATTAGAGTAATAAATTTTTTATGTGATATTGCACCATCAATAATTAAGTTTCCTCAAACGGCTGAAGAAAGAGAGACAAATGCCATACAATTTAAAGAGGTATAATAAAATATTTCTTAATATACTTTAAAATATAATAAAAATTATATATCTCATGATAATAAATAAATTGAAATATAAAATACATGAACAAAACATACAAAATAAATAATTTTGATTTTAATATTGAGAATTATTTCAATAATATTATAAATTAATATATAAAATTATAGATTTAATTAATTAGAATTATAAGTATTTACAATTTTTATCAATTATATTTCTAGATATGTCACATCCCTGGTATTGTTGGGTGCATTGATGGATCATATATATCTATCCGAACACCTAGTCATAAAATTAGATCTACATATGTTAATCGACATGATGAGACAGCTATAACATTGCAAGGAATATGTGATGCTCAAAATAGGTTTATAGATGTTTTTACTGGAATTTCCAGTAAAATACATGATGCTCGCGTTTATAGCATGTCATTTATTCGAGAGAAAGTGTGTCAAATGGGAGAAGATTATCACATAATTGGTGATGCTGCATACCCACTGTCCACAAATTTAATAACACCATATAAAGATTATGGTACTCTAAATGAAACGGAGAGAACATTTAATTATTCATTTTGCAAAGCTAGGGTTAAAATTGAGAATACGTTTGGTATTTTAAAAGGTAGATTTAGACAATTAATGCACTTAGAAATGTGGTCCGTTTTAAAAATGTCTAAATTTATAATGGCATGTTGTGTTTTACACAATTTTTGTATTGTTAATAATGATAATTTAGAATTTGTAGAATATGTGGAAATACATGATACTGAACCAAATGAATATATATTATATCCATTACAACAAAGAGAGGCTGGTAAACAAAAAAGAGATCGATTAGCTACAAAACTTATAGAAGACATTACTTTACGTAGGGTACATAGGGACACGTAATATTAATTTAATTAAAATTATATTAAGATAATATTAATTACGTTTTTTTTTTCAAAAGTTGATTTTATTTCAAAACTGCTTTTTAATTTATAAACTTTGTGTACATATTTTATTGAGTTGATAAAATAAACGAAATGTAGTAATACATAACATAATTAGTACACAACATAATAATGTAGTAGTATGTAATTAACGCAACAAAATCACATTTCAAATGTATCACATTTTTCTTTATGACATCGATCTTAATTTATAAACTTTGTGTACATATTTTATTGAGTTAATAAAATAAACGAAATGTAGTAATACATAACATAATTAGTACACAACATAATAATGTAGTAGTATGTAATTAACGCAACAAAATCACATTTCAAATGTATCACATTTTTCTTTATGACGTCGATCTTAATTTATAAACTTTGTGTACATATTTTATTGAGTTGATAAAATAAACGAAATGTAGTAATACATAACATAATTAGTACACAACATAATAATGTAATAGTATGTAATTAACGCAACAAAATCACTTTGTAACTTAATATTGCTTTGTAACTCAGTCTTTTTTTTAGAAATAATATATATTAAGTTATTCTAATATCGTATTCATTATTCTATCTTATTTATATTATTCCAATATCTTAAATCTTTAACCTTATTCAGAACTTGAATCTTTTGCTGATTTTCCCAATAAAGATATTAATAAATCACATTTTTCTTTATGACGTCGATCTCTGTTTTCTTCGGCAGTGGTTGCTATTTCTCGCAGAACATTCTCCAGCGATTGATTAGATTTCACTCTCTTTTTTGGTTTATCAGATTCAAATTTTTCATCACTATCATTACTTATATCATATGTCTCAATATTCTTATTGCTAAACTCTATTTTTCTTTTATTTATTTTTGTTTGATTGACGCCAACTAAAACTTCAGGTTTCAAACTATCATCTATATTTTTAATTTCTGCAAACTCTCACTGCCATAAGGTACTTCGGTAGGAGCATGTCCGGAAACTTTATTACCAGATAATGCATTTTTATGCTGCCTACTAACATTTTTATATCTGTTAGAACATTGTGGTCCAGTAACTCTTATGTTAAATTGTTGATACAAGTCTTTACTTATTTGTTCAAATATAGCGGCTTTATTTTTAAAAGCTCGAAATGAACCAATTTGTGGAAAATATAGACAGTATTGATCGAGTAAATACTTTGTTTCTTTTTCATTCCATTTATGTGTCTGATTGATAATGATGTAACTATTTTCATTTTCTTTGTCGCATTGAATATTACAGGTTTCTCTATTCTTTGTACCTAGGAAAAAAATATCATATACCTATTTTATAATAATAAAATTTAATAAAAATTAACTAAAAAATTTATATACTTATAATAAGCAAATTGACTAATACAAAGATTAATTAATAAAATATTAATTAATAAATTTACCTGATGATGATGTTGATGCCGAGTCATCAAATTCATTAAACATAAGACCTATTGATTCCAAATAGGTTGTGGATATAAATTTCATTTCAGTTTCACCTAAAACAAAAACAGATGTTTAGTTTATAATACTACGATTTTTAATTTTTGCGAGATATAATGTTGTTATATATATTACATTTGCAATTATCTTACTCTAACCTTTATCATTTCTAATTTCACATAAAATGCCTTCATTATTTTGAATTGTTTTATTATTATCATAGATAATCCTTTTTACTAACATGGTTCAATATCTGTAAAAAAAACATTTTATTATTAATATATATTTACATACAATATTTACATCAGAAAAGCATATCTAACCTAAAGCATATCTAATCTAACCTAATTTTCTTTTCCCAATACAATAACATAAATACTTCTTCAAATATTCTTTAAAATATTTTTATCGTACAGAATATTAAATATTGAACTTACATGACACTTCCTGGATAATATAATATTATTTTCCTGGATATTGTAATATTTATTTTCGATTATAGCGGATTGTTTATGGGTCGAACATGGGTTGATATTTCGATGAATCCCTAGTAACCCGAGGCAGAATGTGTGACGTCATTAATCGATCTCGGGTCGATCAAATCCGCTTCAATCGAAAACGCTATAAGGATGAAAGGTTTGTACATATGTACATGTCAAAACTTTGTACATGTTACAGGACAATTTTTTTGAAAGTGTGTACACATGTAGAACTTTAAAAAATATTGGTGTCGTATTTTTTTATTTTTGCTCATAAAGCGTTTTAAGAGTATAATAGAGATCATCTTCGAAATATTAACCTTATCAATCCTGTGTACGTTATCCCGAATGGTTTTTGCACCAAAATACTGTCTCTAGAAGTTTTCAGGGTTTTCTGGTCTGGTTTTCTGTATTTTTACAAAAAATTGACGTGCATGGCCAAAAGGATTGTTATACGTAGTAGAATTGAGAAGGTTATTTCGAGGGTAGTTTCTACTCTTAAAACGCTTTATAAGCAAAAATAAAAAAACACGACACAAATATTTTTCAAAGTTCTACATGTGTGCGTAGTTTCAAAAAAATCGGCGTATGACATTTGGGCAGTGTTACTTGTAGGTACAACCCGGGCCCCTTTTACCATTGATACGTCGATGGGTCTCCCAAAAAGATGGCGGCGAATCGGAACCCAATAGATCAAAGGTGCCGACAGAGAGTGAGCATACTAGTTATACTATGGCCCGTATTCATAGTCGGATCTTATTTCAAGACTGTCTTAAGTAATGTCTTAAGTTGCTAATACGGTCATTTCATTGGCTGAACGGAGTCTTAAGACGGCCTTTGACCAAACTTAAGACGATCTTAAATATAAGATCCGACTATGAATACGGACCTATGATAAGGTCTTCCGCCGCACTTCGAGCTGTTTGGATCCAAAATGGCGACCACAACGCTCAGCTGATCAAAGGTCCATAGATAGACGCGACGACAGGTACGTCGCGTCTATCTACGGACCTTGAGCTAATCAGCCAAAAAATATAATGTTTGATTTTTAGATAAATGTTAATGTTTAGGCTGTTTAAAAGTTAAGTTAAGTTAAAAAACATAAAAATAAATAATACTTGGTCGAAATTAGAAAAATAAACAGCATGCATTCTCAAATATATTAACTAATTTTATTACTAACTCTTAATTATAAACATTGAGTGTATAAAATAATTAGACTAGAAATTAAATTTTCCAATAATCTTATATTTTTATTAATAAACATGTAATTATAATAATTAAAATAATAACTCAAATAATACATTTTAAATGAACTTTAACTGGCGATTAAAATATTGCAAAAAAAATCGAGCCATACTTGTTTTCGTTGCTTGTCTTTGGGAAACCGAAACATACGAAACCTATTTTCACTGCGATTCTTGCAATGTTTTGCACAGCAGCCTACCATTGCAGCTTTTCGTCTTTCCGACGAGACACGTGTCCGTACAGTGCCGTACACCATCAGCGCGAATGGCGAACTACGCACACAGTAACAACTATTGTACGACGTGCACTAATCACAGTCACTGGATCCAAAATGGCGGCCGTCGGAAGACCTTATGTAGCGTCGCTACCGACGCGTCATTTACCGACCTTGTTCGGAACGGTTGTCTGCCCGCTCTGCGTACTAATGTGAATTGAAAAGGGATCGACGCCGTTCTAATCAATGGCTCCTGCCTCATTCGTATGATGTTAGCCGACGACTGACACTTTTTTTTTTAAATTAGTGACATGTTTAAAAAAAAATGTGAAATCGATTGTATTTCGTTTGTAGATTATTGTAGTGCATTTATTTTCGTTTGTTAATTTACAATTAATTTTTAATTAATTATTTAATTGTAGACCATGAAACTAGCCGACATATATTATAAAATTAAAAAATTTGAACATTACTTCCTCACAATTTTCAAGTATGCAAATTATAAATTTGCACGTTGCTTAATGAACATTTTATTTCGCTCATAAAGCTTCCTCTTATGAGGAAGCCTATTTCTTTATGTATAATTATTAGTAGATATTTATTAATTTGGCTTCTTCATAGAGGAAACTTTATAAGCGAAATAAAATGTTGATTAAGCAACGTGCAAATTTATAATTTGCATACTTGAAAATTGTGAGGAAGTAATGTTCAAATTTATAATTTGTACACTTAAAAATTATGAGGAAGCAATGTGCAAGTTTCTACTTGCCCACTTAAAAACTATAAGAAAGCAATGTGCAAGTTTCTACTTGCACACTTTTTTATTGTGATAAGCTTTATTGCGACTAATATTTGTTATACTATTACAAAAATCAATTAAATAATTAATGTTTTTATTAAAATGATCCCTACTAATTGCAGATATTTCTTAATTTTTCCATTTTGTTTCATTTTCTTATTTATACATTAGTTTTTTATTTTTACTTTAAAATAATTTTTTAAATATATAAAAAGTGATTTTATTACTAATTAGTGGCACAAATGAAGTTTTACAATCGACACAATGTTAAATCGATGTTGACTCGAATAGTTCAGGCTACATGGTCCATATATGGACTTGAGAATGTAAGACTGAAGAATATAACAGATTTAGAATTGAATAAATTGCGACTGGTTTGGTGCAATTTTTCTAATTTTATTATATTTTTTAGTCTTTTCTACCCGTATTTCATATATAATTCTTTAAGATTTGGTTGATTAGTTCTTGAGGCATCCTGTCTTTTTACTAAGAACGTTCAATGAATTTATTCAATCGCAATCTGTAAACAAAACACTGTTGCTGCTAAGTTGACGACAAGCGTCTTGAACATTCAAAGGAGTATTAATGTTTAAGAATTGATGAAACTTGACAAGTATTAGATGAAGTTGTAGTTATTCTTTAATTAAATAAAGATTAAATACTATTCTTTTTAAATTTAACATATCTTTGAGATGCTGATGTGATGTAATTGTGTCCGAAATTATTTTTCTAATACCAAAATTAGTGGCTGCTATAATTTTGGTACTATAAGTACGGATCATGCTTCGATCATGGCTTATTGTCTAGATCATGCCCCGATCTTGGCTTAATTGTCTGGTTCGTCCTCCGATCTTGACTTAATTGTCTGGATCGTCCCTCGATCTTGGCTTAATTGTCCGGATCATGCCCCGATCTTGGCATAATTGTCTAGATCATACCCCGATCTTGGCTTAATTGTCTGAATCATGCCCCGATCTTGACTTAATTGCTTGAATCATAGCGATTTTAGATCATGATTCGATCTAGACAATTAAGCCAAGAATATAATAAAACTATAAATAGCCCGATATTTCAAAATTTGCTACACATATTTCTAAAAAAATTATGGACCTTTGATCGCGTATAAAAATGGATCTAATCAATCAAATCTTAAAGAATTATATATGAAATAGGGGTTAAAAAAACTGAAAAATATAATAGAATTAGAAATATATCGATATCTCAAATATTGAGAAAGCTACAGCGTAAAACACGCTTTTCTGAAAAATAAAAATCCCCTTAAAATCTATACCGGTCGACGGATTTTAATAAAGTTAAAGGAGAACATACTTTCTATGATACTCTATTTGTGTGCAAAATTTCAACCCGGTATCTAAAAAATTGTAGAAGTAGATGCGTGTACAAAAAAAAATAGATGTGGAATCGATTGTATTTCGTTTGTAGATTATTGTAGTGCATTCATTTTCGTTTGTTAGTCCATAATTATATTTTAATTAAATATTTAAAGTGTCAGTCGCACGTCGGCTAACATCATATGATACATCAACATATAAAATAAATTATAAAATAAAACAAGCTCGTTTGTAGTAAATTGTATTTTGTTTGTAGAGCTTTGTAGTAAAGTTAAAAAGTTTTGTAGTCTCTTTAAATTGTTTATAATTAATAAATACGTTTGTCGAACTGTGTAGCTATCCGACAATCAAAATTAACGATAGCTGTTGCCCTCTACATAGTTCAACAAATGTATTTATTAATTATAAACAATTTAAAGAGACTACAAAACTCTACAAACAAAATACAATTAACTACAAACGAACTTCTTTTATTTTATAATATGTTGATGTATCATATATG
Source organism: Temnothorax rugatulus (assembly GCA_035220575.1). Taxonomy (NCBI): domain Eukaryota; kingdom Metazoa; phylum Arthropoda; class Insecta; order Hymenoptera; family Formicidae; genus Temnothorax; species Temnothorax rugatulus. The sequence goes on along the minus strand of JASTWL010000747.1, from coordinate 37,627 downwards.
ATGTTAGCCCACTACTGACACTTTAAATATTTAATTAAAAATTAATTATGAATAACTAACAAACGAAAATAAATGCACTACACCCACACGGAACATAACATCCATTAGACGTCCATACAACCTCCATAGCTCCATGCGACCTCTATCTCCACGGTGGACGTCAGATAGATCTCTAATAGAGATCCATACTGTCTCCATCATAGATATCTTCTACAAATCCACAATGGACATCCATTAGACGTCTATTATGGATGTATAATAGATTTATATACATAATGTTTCTAACAGATCAATATTTAAGTTTTATAAGTAAATTTACATTTTTAAATAATTTAAAATTATTAATTTTTATACAATTTTTAGAATTACGTAGATTATTACGTTATATACATAGATTAATCATCATAAATCGTTCAAAATTTTATTACTCTTTTTAAACTGAATTTGTTTCTTAAGATGATTTTGAAAAATTATATATTTGCGCTGGTTATGACATATGTAGACTATATATAACACTTACATTAAATTAAGAAGTAGTCTATCACGTAAGGCAGTTGGCTCACGATCCAGAGGTCCCGAGTTCGAATCCCACCAAGGTAAGTGTTTTTTTCAAATACGAGAAAATATTTATAATCATAGACTGCATCTTAAGAAACAAATTTAGTTAAAAAATAGTAATAAAATGTTGAAATAAATAATTTTTTTGTCGGGTAAATATTCGTTTTAAAGTATTATTATAATTCCTTTAGCATTAAGAGGACTGCAATCTTAAGTCTAGTGTCTCATGGTTAGAGAATATTTCTCTAGATTTTAAAATATCTTGAGACCGTATTTCAGAGGAAAATCCTCTAAAATCAAGCGGGAGCCACTAAACGACAGAATATTTTTTTTGGGTGAATTATCCACCAAAGCTCCATTAAACATCTATGGTTAATCTATACAACGTCTAAAAGAGATCTATCAATACGTCTAATGGAGGTCGAATGGAGGTGTGAAATGCGGAACTATGGATGCCTAGTAGACGTCCATGGGAAGTTACATGGATGTCTAATGGAGGTTTTTAATCTCCATGATGGACGTCTAGTGGACGTTTATTAGAGCTTTTTGTTCTGTGTGGGCAATAATCTACAAACAAAATACAATCGATTTCACACCTAATTTAAAAAAAAGTGTCAGTCGGCTAATATCATTACAAATTCCTGCCTCTTGTCAGAGGTCAATACGGTCCGTTGTTCGTTCCGAATTACGCAAGAAGCGCATAGACCGCATAAACTCAGACGCATCAACTGCCTCAAGTCGAAATAGAAGCAGTCAATGCGCTGGGAGGAGTGCTAAGAATTCAGTACGGTTAGTACCATCTAGGGAATCCTCGGCACTACCAAAGCGCTTCCAATGCGCGCATTGGTTAAATCGGAACGACTTTCCATGCAGTCTACGCGCTTCATGCGCAATTCGGAACGCACCCACAATGACATGCATGGGGAATTTTAGTGACTTCTAGTTGCCTCTATGGGCTTCGGCAGAACGTACAGCTTTTCTACGGAAGCCTCTACGGCTCACTAGTGTCCGTATTCAGGGACACTACGGCCGGTATTTATAGTTATTTAAGACCGTCTTAAGTTCAATCTTAAGATGTCATGAACCAATCACAGAGCCGTATTAGCGTCTTAAGACATTACTTAAGACGGTCTTGAAGACTATGAATACTAGCCATAGTCAGATCTTATTTCAAGACCGTCTTAAGTAATGTCTTAAGTTGCTAATACGGTCATTTGATTGGCTGGACGGAGTCTTAAGACTGCCTTTGACCAGACTTAGACAATCTTAAAGACAATCTTTAAGACAATCTTAAATATAAGATCCGACTATCAATACCGACCTACTAAGGCTCTATGGTCCATATTCATAGTCGGATCTTATATTTAAGATCGTCTTAAGTCTGGTCAAAGGCCGTCTTAAGACTCCGTTCAGCCAATGAAATGACCGTATTAGCAACTTAAGACATTACTTAAGACGGTCTTGAAATAAGATCCGACTATGAATACTGGCCTATAAATGTAACTTTTTTAGAGCTCTAGACCTACGGCTCACCAGCGACTGTGTCGCCAGTAGTGGTTATTCGTGCAACTAGTAGCACGTTTTGCTTCGCGCGGCGCGTGAGTGCAAGCAGCAAGTTGTGTTGCTTCGTGCAACTAGTTGCAAGTGGAAAATTTATTGGCCTGAGCACACAGAAGATTCTCGAACTTGGTGTCTTTATTCTGATTGATTGTGTTATTGTTTACATTCGAATGTTTCAGTTTTTATCATCATCGTGAACATTAAAAAGTTATTAAAATCCAATTGCATTATCAAAGATAATGGAATTTTATTATTGAGTCACTTCGGATAATGGTAGGTTATTAATAAAAACAGTTTAACATGCTATTAGTTGCACGAATAACCACTACTGGCCGGCGACACAGTCGCTGGTGAGCCGTAGGGGCTTCCGTACTTTTCTATTCATCGCTGCACGCTCTGACACGCTCATTGCGCGTCGTGCACGATGTTATCGCCAGTTATCGCGCGCTCTGCTCTATTGCTCACATGTCATATTTGGCTGGTAGTTAGAGGTTAAGTTTGTTTATACAGGTTTAACCTTTACAAAATTAAATAAAAATATAACAAATAGTGTGATAAACAGTAATACACTGCCGAATACAAGTTTGTTTATCGAATCATTTCCTTTTGGAAATACCATGTGGTATCAAGTATCTTATATGTGTGTATATATACAGAGTGTCAAGTAATAAGCGGATCACTGCTCGTGATGGGCAGCTAGAGCGGGTAAAACTGAATCGAAAAGTCTTTTACTGTTTTGTAAGTATTTCAATAACACAGCCCCACAAAAAAATTTTTTTTTGTCCGGCGGACCGGACTAGTCAATTCTTACGTATTTTGGGTCGCTGAATCCGAATCCGAGGTCAGAATTCAAAAGTTGGTTCGTGTTTTTTTTCTAATCTCAAAAAACATACTTTTTTAGTACATTTGAGCCGTAATGAAAAAGCGCGAGCTAGTTTCGAAATTCTGACCGTGGATTCGGATTCAAAAGCTTGAATTACATAACAATTGACTAGATTTTTTAATAAAAAATGGCAGATCCAATATGGCGGACCCAATATGGCGGATGTTTTTTCAAATTGATCCGATTCGCTTGAAACTTGGTACTCGGGGGTTTTTGTGGTCGCTGAATACGAATCTGACGTCAGATCATAACATAATCACACTGAAAATGCAGTTTTTCCCACATGACTCTGAGAAAGTACAAATCTTATATATTTGACGTCCAAGACCACAATTAGTCAAAGTATATCCATGACTTGATCCTTCTGCAACCAGGGTACCTCGTGGTGACGGTGGGCAACGGATTTATTCCGGCGTTATAGATACGTATCTAACCCAGGAATTTCGCCTTTTTAGAGTTTTCAACCTAATACCTGCGACTGGTCTGATTACGTCACTCACACAGTCGTAAATCTCACTAATGCAGTCCCATGTAGCCCTTCGCATCCTCTAACACTCTAACCACAAGTTCGTTATGGAGAGTTCAGTTATAAAAAGATACGACTGTAACAGAAGAATTACTCCTTTTTTTAATGGTATCTTACTCTTTTAGTTTCAAAAGATCTGCGCAATGGCTGTCTTTTAGGTTTCCTCTTTTCCACAGGAATATCTCGCTGTCATTTTGAATTTTGGAAAACTGACATCAGATTCGTACTCAGCGACCACAAAAACCCCCGAGTACCAAGTTTCAAGCGAATCGGATCAATTTGAAAAAACATCCGCCATATTGGGTCCGCCATATTGGATCTGCCATTTTTTATTAAAAAATCTAGTCAATTGTTATGTAATTCAAGCTTTTGAATCCGAATCCACGGTCAGAATTTCGAAACTAGCTCGCGCTTTTTCATTACGGCTCAAAATGTACTAAAAAAGTATGTTTTTTGAGGTTAGAAAAAAAACCAACTTTTGAATTCTGACCTCGGATTCGGATTCAGCGACCCAAAATACGTAAGAATTGACTAGTCCGGTCCGCCGGACAGAAAAAAATTTTTTTTTGTGGGGCTGTGTAATTAATGAGAAAATAATTAATAAAGATACGCGAATCAAGATGCGTTCGTTCGATTCGACGAGAAGGAGCAGCCCAATGTTTACGTTGCTAGGCCGCGGCGAGACATTGGGAGGAACACTATGTTTATAACAAAAATTATTAACTATACATGAGTGACACTCATTGTCATTATTGTTTATAAAGCACTCCTCTCATAATATTTCGCTATGCACATAGTAACGTAATGCGTTGGGCTGCTCTTTCTCGTCAAATCGTGTGGATGCACATTAATTCTCTTATCTTTATTAATTAATTGCCCATTAATTATTGAGAAATTTACAGTACGATAAAGGATGTTTAATTTGATTCAGTTTAATTCGCTCTTCCTGTCCACGAGAAGTGGTCCGCTACCTAACACTCTGTATAAACATGTTTATATAATTGTAAATTTAAATTTATTATAAATAAATAAAAATCATAAAAAAATGCCAAAAAGATAGAGAAAATTACTTGTCATAATTGATCTCATATACTATTGTGTATAAGATTTAGATTATGCCTAGTACCTACATTTTCAACTATTTATACATATATTATAAAATATGCTTCTGCATAGCATAGAAGTATATATATTGCTTTTAAATGTATGAAATAAATAAATAATTAAAATCTCGCAACTGCAGTAAAAAGATTAAGTAAACAAAAATTATAATAAAAATATATAAAAATAAAAACTTAAAAATTAATTAGTAAAAAAACATTTAAAAAACTAAAAATTAAAAACTTAAAAAGTTTAATAACAAAAATTATAATAATAGAAAACAAAATACAAAAAACAAGAACTTAACAATTAATTGGTATAAAGTTAGTTAAAAAAAAATAGACTCCCGACTGCTGCCTAAAGTAAGTTAAATAATAATAAAAAAACAAAAAACTAAAAAAATTAAACTGTAAGAAAAACAAGTTTAAGAAGTTCGAAATAATAATAAATAAGAAACAGTTTTAAAAAGTTTAAAATAATAAAAAATATGAAAAGGTAAAATTTTCTATAAATTTAATACATATTTATAATAAAAAATACTTTATTTTTACACTATAATTAATTGCACATTTAAAAAGAACAATCGGGAGACGTCACGCCAAATCTAATATTTCTCAATCATATTTATTTAGAAATTTTTCAATATTAATACTATATTAAGTTTTCCTAGTAGATGAATGAGATTGAGAGCATCATATATATTATTCAGTATTTTGTTATTCTTATATATTATATACTACTATTGCTTTACAACATATTGCGTCAAGGGGTTAAATAATTAGTTTTAAGTTGCGTTGGTTATTAAGTGGCATGTCACTTATAACACATCTTACTGATACTCTATGACACATGTGTTATTGTTATGTTATACCTTTGCCCTTTAGCTTATGCTTGGGCTTAATAAAGATCATCTCTCTCTCTCTCTCTCTCTCTCTCTCTCTCTCTCTCTCTCTCTCTCTCTCTCTCTCTCTCTCTCTCTCTCTCTCTCTCTCTCTCTCTCTCCCCCCCTTTCTTCCCTTTTCCCTTGTTCCTTTTTTTTAGATTCAAACATTTAATTATTTTTTCTCTCAGACAATTGTAAGAAATATATCTAACTTACATGTTTATCTTTTCCTTATATTTTCTCGTAACATTCTTCTTTTCTCTTCTTTTTCTTTCAATATCTGGAAACTACATTTTCAATGCTAAAAGAAAAAATATAACGTAATGGTGTATTTTGTCTGAAGTAAGCCAACTTTATATGATCTAAACAGATTTGAACTGCAGCGGCTATCGACCAACCAATCAGAGCGCCCATAGAAATACGCGCGCGCTGTTGCAACGATTCGAATTCAATATGAGCCATGACGCCCACAACAGAGGCGTCGCGACGCTTCGACTTGCGCAGCGTTGTCAGTCTGAACGCGTTCATCATTCCGTACACATTGTCGTATGTCGCTTCAAATCGGTTCCGATTCGACTTTTGTGCGGCGAAAAGTCATGTGCCTGTGTTTTCCAATATAAAATTACGAGAGAGTTCATCATCGGTGTAAGTGTCAATAAACTGCGGAAGACTAACGTTAAAAATATTTTTAAATTATAGAATAGTTGTTTTGTAAAACGTAAGACATCTTTTGTAAATTGAATTTTTGATTTGCTTAGAACTTAATTTTTTAGATAAAATATTCGAATTTTTGATAGTTCTCGAGTTAATAAATAGCATATTTAAATTCAGGATTATAGACAGGTAAAAAAGTTCTAACTTAGAAAAATGTTTCAATTTTATAATAAAAACAGCAAGGTTTATCATTTGTTTTTAATTTATCTAAAATACTTTTTTGTTTATTTATTGGCTTAATGCATAAAAAATACATTAGAAACTTTATAAAAAAAGATAAAGAAATATTCAGTAACAGAAATTAATAGAATTAAAAATGTTTAAAGGCTTATTTCTCAAGATTTAATATCAAGATTCTTAAGATTCTCAATTTAATATTAAAAATTAAAAAGGTCTAAAAAATAGTGCATACAATCAAATTTTCTATAGAAAAATTGATTAAAAATTAGTTAAAGAATCCCAATTGGGGTATCGTCTCTTTTGTCTCTTTTCGGAGGGACTAGCGGCGTTACCTTTGTCTGTCATTTAAAAGGCTCCAAGAAACCATAAAAACTGTAAAAAGAATTTCCTTTTTACTTTTAATAATTTCGGAAAAAAACACTTTATGTGATACACACTATATGTATCCTGTATACAAAAGAGAGTACAATAACAATAATTCTTTGTAATTAAAACGATTATTCCGTAAAAATGTGTATAAGTATGTTATAACATTTCTCGGCGTCTTTGTTTCACAAGCAAATGAAAGCGGTATTATAAGATCCCATGTCTAGGTCAAACTTTAGGCTTTACTAGTTTACTCGGTCAAGCGGTCATCACGTATCTACCCTCCACGATCATAACTTGCCTATATAATACAATCATGCATTACATCGTAGAAAAGTAAAACAGCCTCAAAAGTCGAAACACATGACAAGTGAAAAACATTACAAAGGAAAAGATAAGAAAAGATTTTCTTATAGAATTGAGAAATTAAGATATTTTAATTTTGTTTTGTGTTTAATATTCTAAATATTAATTGTTAATATTTGTATCATATATGTAATAATTTGTAAAATATGTTTAATTTTCAAATGAATTGCTTAATCATAGATTACTTTTGTAAACGAAGACGTTTCCTCGTGAATTAACTCAAAGTAGTTAATTCAATGTAGTATTGGATCATGCATTTATATTGTTTATAATTAGTTATATATATATATATATAAATTTTTTTTGTTTTTTAATATATATATATATATATTAAAAAAAAAAAATTTATCTTAAAAATTCAATTTTCTGAAAAGTTATAACGGTAACTCTGAGTGAAATTCTAATGAATCATTAGTAATCGATTTAGTTATCTATTTAGTCAGAGAAATAATTCTATATTAAGCATCTCTTAACACATTTCGATGTTTGTCTGAATACACATATACAATCACATGCTATACGAGTATACTCACGCACTAGTAAGAACGGTGGTGTCACGAGCCAGACATTTTAACCTTAGGTTTAAGGTCAATCTATTTGCGAAGGTCGACTGACGTACGAATGGAATATTCAATAAAAAGGTTTTACAGCAATATTCTTAATGAGTAGATATTTGATAACAACTCCGTATTTTATTTATATGCTAAATGTCATACAATTGATAGCTTTCATTATTTATTATACCTAGTCGCTAAGTCTAGCTATCTATTTGTTATCATTTATGTGCCTCGATTCTGTAGCTCTTAACGACAATGTCGTTAGAGTTACAGAATAAGGTACTAGCGTATATTTATGTATCATTTTTTTTGTGTATCTACATGATACAGAATTTTATCTGACAATTTAGAGCATTGTAAGCTTTTAATACGCATGAAAGATTAAACATATAAGATAAATAACAGCTCATAAAATTTAAATTTAGTCTTTAGAAACATAATTTTGAATTCTTAATCACCAATATTATGTCTAACTCTAACAAATAAGAATGCTAGAACATGCCCTGAGATACTAAAAAGGGTGCAACTTCATATAGCAGGGTATTTGTAGTACACGACACGTCATAAATGCCTTCCCACCTGAAGATAGCTATTGTTATCTATTATTTAACTTGGACGCGGCTATTTTCAGCTAAGAAGGCATTTATAATGTGTACAATATATAAGTGTTTGCCTTTTCAATTGTTCAGGATGAATGGAATATTAAATTTATCCATAAATTTTGACACATATTTTTATATAACCGTATACATATACTATATGATATTTATATTTGATAAAATTAAATTAAATTTTTTCTTTCTAGCAGGAATATTTTATAAGATTAATGACTTCCGAATTAAAAATAACAAAAATCACACAGTTTTTATTTTAACAACAGTATAAAAATGCAAGAATACATATGTATAACTTGAAAAAATAAATACAAGATTTTATTTTGCACTTAACTTGGAACTTGCTTGAATAGAACTTGAATTAAATAGACCTATAAGGATACAAAATGGAAGTGTCCTCCTTCGATTTTGATGAGCATTTAATACGTTAATTATAAATGTTAGGGTAACTCCGGTATTTACGCCGCAGAAGTCAGAAAAAATAGAAGGAATGAAGGTATTTACTCGCAATTATTCTGTTATGTGCCTTTATGCTATATTAGTATCGTATTGTAATTTAAGTTCTTTACTGTTAATATTAACGAAATCGTAGTGGGTTGAATCGATTTTTCAATGTAGTAAGTAGCGCGATCATATATTACGACCTACGTAAAATGATTACTATAAACTTGTAAAGAGTGTAAAAGGTTTAATGGTTATTTTATGATAGGAGAGACCGGGGCGAAGTCGTCACCGGGGCGGAGTCGTCATTGCAATTATCTCGAAATCTGTATGTTGTGTGAACTCGCCATTAATACTGTAAACGCGGCTTATGGTGCCCACGTAACCAACGGAGTTTAGTGAAGTTATGTGCCATGTTGTGATTCTTATCGAGGCAAACGTGTTTTCGGAAAATTTGTAATATCTTAAATATTGTTGTGTCTCCGAATCTCAAAGTAAGTGATTCTAAAGAGTAATGCATGCTGAACACGAATCCAATGAAGTTTTTTTATTTTCATTGATTTCTAATATTTTATGAGCGATCAAACTTGAAACTTGTGTCCGGGGCGAAGTCATCACCAAGCCATATCATGGAGGCTTCCGGCGAAAATCAAAGTCAAAGAAGCAGCAGTGGTCGGATTCCGGCGAGGACTTGGATAATATGTGCTGCGTGTGCTCAGAGATGACAGAATAGAGCTGACGAGGAACGTGCGAGCATAGGGCACATAAGTGTGTGTGTGCTTTCCTTGTAATTATTTTCCGCCATCGTGTTTTTAATTAATGTTTCCATTTTTCTATTAAAAAATAAATAATAAAATGTATCCTATCATTTTTCATGATCGGAATTATGAATTTTCATTTAAAATTCAGTCCGAGAATGGAGTGACGACTCCGCCCCGACAATTTTGATATTTCAATTTTTGCACCTTTGTCGTTTTCACTCTATACCAGTTGAACAAAGCGACGTAGACCAAAAATGGCCGTATAAATTTTGTAGCCAAGGGTTCACTCTTTACTACGGTATACGTACTACATTTTACTAAAATTATTTGTTTTGTTGTTAAAAATCGATACCGAAAAAATAGTGACGACTTCGCCCCGGTCTCCCCTACATAAGTGTAAAGGGATAGTAAAGAATGGAATACAGCAAAATACAAGTGCATAATTGTATTCTTTGTTTAGCTTAATATCTTGTATATCCCACTTGTTTAGGATATATGGCATTTTTAGCGTGCAGGATTTATGTCCTAGTACAAACACTCTGTAAAAATGGAAATCTCCTATGTGTTCTTTTTCCTTCTTTTTTTGGATCATATAACAATAACCTTTAATGCATCTATCGTTCGTCTACTTTCTTTTAAAAATTTTTCAGCTTTATAATTTGTTTATCATTCTTACACCTTAATAAACTGTTTACACACATTATATAACTTATTTTATGACATTTTATTGCCTCATTTATTATTACTTGTAATTTTTTATAAGGCGTATATTCCACCTATGAACATCATTTATCCCACCCCTATGGGATATATGATAAAAATGCAAGGGTCTCTAAAAGTTTTTTTTGTTAAATACAAAGAATAAATATTTCTTATTTCTAATTTTGTTATAGTAGTAGACAGTATAAAGTTTTTATTGGTATAATTCAATTGTCTTAAACATATGAAATAGTACTCAATAAATTAAGTTTTCCTTAGGTGCGGCGTATATACCAGAGTTACCCTAATTATAAATTTAATACGTTAAAATAAGAAATTCATGTCCACACAATCGCATGTTTAGGGGGTAAAACACCTTTTTGAAAAAAATCAGTTTATTCAGAACAAATATTATCGAAAGTATAAAAAATAGAAAAAATTTTAACATTTTCATCTTAAATAAAAGTTAATATTAGTTTTTAATAAAACTAATTTTCAGGAGCACTTTAAAATACTGATAAAAATGTATTTTTTTTTTTCAAAATATCCGCGCTTACTGTGATCTAATATTTTCTTAAAAATTTGAAATTTTCTTATATTTGAATTAAGAGTTACTTTATTACGAATTCAACCAGTTATTTTCCTAAACATTATTTTGAAGAATTAATTACAAATGCCTCTGTACACACGCTATCCATACTTATCTATACGATCGATTTTTCATGCAACATTTTGTGCACATCTTCTGTAATAGAAAATAACGTTGAGTACAAATACCTTCGGAAACATTCTGTAGATGAACAAAAAATAATAGTTTGTTCTGTAGATGTATAGATAAGTCTAGAAAAAGACGTTAAAAATGTAAAAAAAAAAAATGCCAAGTGCTTTTTATCTTAATAAAAATGTGGGAAAAGGACGCAAATACGGATACGTTTAGACAAGTTTATTTCACGGCGGTGGATGGATACAGAGTGTGCGAGAGACTCGCTCGCGATCTAGATATATATATGTTTGCAAATAAAACGAGGGGGTAGATGGCGTAGTGTTAAGCAAGTAGTTCCCTCGCGCGACAGAGCGCTGCGTTCTTAGGGCACGCTTGCAATGCATGCACGGCCGGTTTTCCATGCGGGAGCTTTTTGATTCTCCAACAAAAAAGAGTATTTCTACGCAATATTTGACAATATTTCTTATGTAAAATATCTAAAAAATTAAATTAATAAAAATAATGTTTCTATGCAAAACATAACACATATAGTCCAGGAGCTAGCGGAATTTTAGGTGACTGATTTTCTTACGCCTGAAATTTTTTCCACGAGTTATTATGGTCATGTCTGCCAAATGTAGACAGGTGGCAGAGTCTGTCCGCGGGACATAGAGCGAACAGAATTTTTGTAACTTGTATTAATTTCCAAAGACATTGACTGATTTCATTACAGCTGATTTTTTTACAGTTGATTATTTAAACCATTTCAACAAGAAAAAATGAGTTGTCCGACAAAAAAGTTGGGACATGACCCGTGTCTGCCATTTGGAATTGGTAATTTTTTCTTTGACTCTTGACTGATTTTCTTACAGCTGAATTTTATTTTACAGTTTAATAATATATTAAGGATGAAGTATATAACCTTGTCCGACAATTTTAGTGGGACAGAACCGCTCTCTGACGTCTTTGTTATGTTAATTAATCATTAATGTTTGACTAATTTTCTTACAGCTAATTTTTATGGTGTACTTTTAAAATGCCAACAGAAAGACATTGATATATTCGTCCGACATTTTGGGTGGGACAACACGATATAAAAGCAGAAAAATCTTATACGCGGCTTAACAGAATACAGTTTCTCAGTTGTTTCGACAAATAATTTTAAATTAAGAGCTTTACGTATAATTTATATAAGGTACCTATGAATAAATACAATTTATATATATATAGCATAATTTTTATACTATATATATGGGGCATTCTCCGTCAAAAAGACCACCCCCTCTACACACTTCAATTTTAGAGATATAATGTTTTGTAAGGGTTTAACATTTTCGTTAAAGGGTCTATCGTCAAATACTCCAGTAAATAGTATCACATGTCCAATAATAATAATCACAACATTATTTTTGTCAGAGAGCAAATATGTCCCACTATTTTCATCAGACACGAGTGAATATCGATAGTATATACAATTTCGAACAATTTGACCACTTTGTCCGACAGAAATACTCCAGTAAATAATATCACATGTCCGATAATCATATTTTCAACATTATTTTTGTCAGAGAGCAAATATGTCCCGATATTTTCGTCAGACACGTGTGAAAATCGAAAATATATAAAATTTCGAACAATTTGACCCCTTTGTCCGACATAAATACTTCAGTCATTAATTGATGATTAATTAACATAACAAAGACGTCAGAGAGCGGTTCTGTCCCACTAAAATTGTCGGACAAGGTTATATACTTCATCCTTAATATATTATTAAACTGTAAAATAAAATTCACCTGTAAGAAAATCAGTCAAGAGTCAAAGAAAAAATTACCAATTCCAAATGGCAGACACGGGTCATGTCCCAACTTTTTTGTCGGACAACTCATTTTTTCTTGTTGAAATGGTTTAAATAATCAACTGTAAAAAAATCAGCTGTAATGAAATCAGTCAATGTCTTTGGAAATTAATACAAGTTACAAAAATTCTGTTCGCTCTATGTCCCGCGGACAGACTCTGCCACCTGTCTACATTTGGCAGACATGACCATAATAACTCGTGGAAAAAATTTCAGGCGTAAGAAAATCAGTCACCTAAAATTCCGCTAGCTCCTGGACATAAAAAATATTTATCCCCCAAGAAACGCAAAAAGGAAGACTAAACATAATGCCATAAAAAAGGAGTAAAATCAAAGTAAATAAAAATAACGTTTCTAGATAAAATTTATTAATGTTTCTCATGTAAAATTTCTGAAAAAAATTAATTAAGGCAAATGATGTGTGTTTCCACGCATAATCTAATACACTTACATATATTAAATGATGAGTAGATAGTATATTCTTTAGCCTGTCATTTAAAAGATGACAAGCTAGGATAATGGTTGTTCAAAAATAAAGTGCAAGGAAAATATCATAAGTCATTAGAAAGGAGTGAAATTAAAAGGTTATTTATATGTATATATTTAGGACAATAAGTAAAGGTAAATAACATTTTCTGTAAAGAAGAAATTATTCCAAAATCGTGAAAAAATGCAAGCATTTTATCAATGCTTTATATTTTTATCATTCTTACAAGTTTTTCTAAATATGAATAAAAAATGGAGAAATGTTAAGAAAGAATTTGTAAATTAAACTGTATACTAAAGGAGAACCCCAAGCAGCATTTTTCGGTTAACTTTCCGACTAAGGACTACTTTTCTACTAATCACAACGTTGTAAGCGGTCCAAGAAAGTTATAAAATGTAACTTATAATTAAAAGATAATACTAACGTTTGTTGGACGTTGTCTTAACGTTAAAATTACGACGTGATTTTTTTATCACTTTCCCAACGTCAAATTTGAAACAGTTTAAGTCCTATTACCCGACGTTAAGATATTTAACGTTCGCCTGACGTTATACTCTGCACCACACTTTTCGAGCGACTTCAATACGTAATTCCCAACGTAAACCAACGTTTTGTTATCAAACGTTGTAAAACGCTAACGTTGTGAAACGTCGCCTGTGGTCATTTCTGACTGACGTTAAGAAATCGCAAGAAATGGTAACAAATTCTGCCTAAAAGAGATTAGAGATATGAGTGTAAATAGAACATTCTATTACAACTACTTTGAAATGATCCATTGCTGAAGTTTTGTGGTAAAAACTTTTTACCGCAAGAAAAACGGGTTAGAATGTCAATCCGACTTACGCTTAACTCTATACCATAACCATAACCTAGATCACCATAGATGGTATTGCATAGGTCGGATTTGGTTAAGATATACGACGCATTCGCAAATCTAGTATAGAATTTTCAACTAATCGATACTTCATTGACATGTTAAGTCAGTTTGGCGACCTTGTCAAGACTTTTAGTCAATATAGGTACAATTTTGCCTACAGTGGTATACTACTTAGTTTGCAAAAGTCTGAAAAAGTTCATTTTTTTATACGAGAAGGCAAATCTTAGTAGAATTTATCGTACCTTTTACTACGTAAAGTTTGATATAGTGTGGAACGCTGACTTCGCCATTTTCATTCCTCAAAGAGGAAGGCAAATAATCCGCCATTTTCCAGTATATTTAGATTTATATTTTTTAACGCACTTTATTAACAATTTAAAGCATTTATATAATATCTGTTGTTAAAGTTTTGACAACATGTTTATTTTAAAAGTAATTTTGATTAAAAAAAATAAAAATCTACATTTTAAAAATTTTAATTATTTAATAGAATATTTAGTAAATTGAAATATTTTAGAAGGGATTCATCTAATTTCGACCTATCATTTCCACATTTATCAATAAAGTGGGTTTCGTTATAAATTTTCAGTGCTGGGTTCGTGTATTTATGGCAAAATTACAATAGTATCAAAGACTGCGCAAACTATATTTTTCCTCTAAAGCCATTTTATTTGTGCTAAATTGATAAGTACGTATTATGATACATTTATTACACCAATGCCGTCATATGGTTTGAATGGAAGCACGAAAACTACACCTAAAATGTACGTTGTGAAAAAATAACCTCAGGTCTAGCAGAGTGTACAAAATCGAAGTTTACAAAAATTACTTATACCAACGTTAAAACTGGTGGAAAAAAATGTAACCTCAATTTAACTTATATAAGTCGGATTCCAACGTTGGTACAACCTAAATTTGATTCCCCAAATTAGTGCAAAAGAGGGTTGAAAGGACGTAGCGAAAACGTTAGATACCAACGTTAAGTGTGTTTATCTTAACGTCGGGCGGACGTCAAAATGCTGCTTGGGACATTATATTGTATATAAGTGGATATATCTATCGATGTGCTTGATGTTTTAAAAATTGTGGAAGGTTTGATATATAGGTAAAGATAAGAATAAATTGCAATAAAGAGTCGATTATAACTACAGTACTTTCCCTAGATATAAGATATCTCAAAGAAACATATTTGTTCAATTGGTGACTCTATGATATACATATACAAGGTGTTTAGAAAAAGGGTAAGATATTTTAAGGAGATTTAGTATGCCCAAAAACAAGTCAAAAAGTCTTAATAAACATGGAGCCGCAAATAAGTTTTTTAATATCTTTTTTTGTTTTTGATATTTTTATTTTTAAAAAGACGACGCGCTTCTAGGGCATTACCGTTAGCACGACCATACATAAAATGAATATCTACCATTTCTGCCATTTCTTGGTGTAAAAAGCCATAATTATTGAAAATCGTGGGGCAACCGAACTTATTGATAAGACCGCATTCGTCGACCTAGCTTTATTCGCAAACGGCTCATTTGCGGACCCATTTTTATTAAGACTTTTCGACTTGTTTTTGGACATACTGAATTTTCTTAAAATATTTTACCCTTTCCTTTAAACACACTGTATATAACTTAACAGTGTTGCATTATTTTATCTCAATTTTGTAAATTATTTTATTTATTTAAAGAAAAAGACAATAGATAACTTAATATTTGAAAAGTTACTGTTCATATATAATAAACACATATATTTCTATTAATTGTAAATAACACATAAGCACATTGCGTACATATTTTAATCAAATTATATTAGAATTATATTAGCTATTCTACGTGTTTTTTTTACAATTCTCATTAATTCTTTTATTGTATTTTTTAATATGCAATGTTTACCTTTCGCTTTCATTATAATATAGCTCAAATAAAGCAACGATACAAGTTGATAATTATCATAATACTATTTTTTTCTTGCATTACATATAATTTTGCATTTTCTTTTTGCTACTATGGAAAAGAAGGTTTTATAACGAACAAATAGCTTTCCACAAATAGTATACTTTCACTTTTGTATATTGAAAATAAGTTAAACAGGACTTCTATCATAGTAATTTTAATAGAATATTAAATGGATTAAAGACAATTCTCTCCCATTTCTAGATGTCCGAGTCTGTAAAAGTGGCGGTGAGATGTCGGCCTATGTCTAACAAAGAATTGCAGCAAGGATGTCAGGTATGTCAGATACACCGACTAAGTATCGTCCAGGTATTATATATGGTAAAAAAGCTGTGGAACGATACCGAAACTGTCGTTAAGAAGTTAGAGAATCCCCATGCAGGTATTAAAAAAGTAATACATTCTACTCATAAAACATTTTTCAAAATTCAAATAGAGGTCCCTGGGCTGAAAATTTGATAAATAAAGTTCCCAGTGCTCCAGTAATTCTTCATTTTTCAAGTCAAATGCTAAACCTATACCGGAAACACAAAAAATTCATTGCGCTATACCTGATAACAATGGAAATATGAATGTGAAAATATTCTCTCAATGTAATGATATCAAATCATATAAAATAATTAAAAAAAATAAAAATAAATAAATAGTATAAACGTTATATAATATGGCATAATTTTTAGATATATTTTTCATTTATTTTATGTTCATTTTAATTTTTAATTTAATTTATTTATTTTATTTTCAAATAAATCTGATTGCTATTTTCACAGATATAATATACGTGTTTTTTTCATTTACTATATGATTTAATTGTTACATGCTATCCGTTAAAGTTCCCCAATTTATAATATTCCATTAAAAAAGAGTAATTCAATAATAAAAATAAGTACAAATGCAATTAAAAAATAGAAAATATTCCAATTTCCTCTTTACCTATAGATCGAAATTTCAGGATTGCTGTCTATAAATTTATCAAATTTTTTGATAGCCATCGGTAGAGTCCATCTTATTTTTAAAAAATTATTTTCAAAAAAATAAAGAAAAAGTCCCTTAAGAAATCGAAGTTATTGGAATCCCATTTTCATATATGGCTTAAAATTTTTTAAATTAAGTCTAGAATTTGTGAGATTTTTTAGAAAAGAATCAAAACGGTTGCATTGAGAAAAACAAACATTTTTTACTTAAATCCTAAAACAGTCATATTGTCCATTAAAAATTTTTTCGATATTTTCTTCCAAAAGTACAGTGAAAAAAGAAAAAATAAGATTACCTCATTTTTTACAATATCTTTTTTCTTCTTAAAGTTACAGGCAATTGAAATTTTTCAAATTTTAAACTGCATTTTTTTTTAATCCATAACTTATATTAAGTATGGATAGAGATAAAAATCTAAAAAAAGTCATGGAAGCTACTTTCATTTAAATATGTCTTTAGACTCTTGAAAATGTCAATCAATTAATAAACGGCGATAAGAGAAGCTACTTTCATTTAGTATGAAAACACAAAAAAATTTCAGCCAAATCAAAAATGGTCGAGGAAAATCATCGGTTGATTTGGCATGGAATGCCCCGTATACATGTATATCATCTTATAGACATATATTATAATTAATATTAGTTTTTAAGGCTCATTAGTCAATTAAGTTCTTCTTTTGATTCATCTTCAGTCAGACAAAGTCGCGTGAAAAGCGTTATTGTCATATATCGAGCGTATTGTAACCTAGCGACCACATCAAAACATGCGCACATGTTCCTTCACGCGCGGATGTTGCACTTTTCGCTGCAGCGAACCGTCAAGTTTTTTCTACCTTTGCGGATCTCTCGTTCTAGGTATAATTGGAGTACATTTGACTAAAATCACATACTTTCTAACTCATTTAATTAAGTAATTTTTTCCTCATATATCTATATACATAAGTATAAACATGTAATAAAATTATAAAAAATATATTATAAAAATATAAACGTAATGAGTTACATAAAAAATATATAAACATGATAAATTACATATGAGTATAGTGAATGAGTGCTGGTCAACACGCGTGTGTATACACGTTCCTCATACAGACACATACGCACTCACACATTTA
Organism: Temnothorax rugatulus; assembly: GCA_035220575.1. NCBI lineage: Eukaryota > Metazoa > Arthropoda > Insecta > Hymenoptera > Formicidae > Temnothorax > Temnothorax rugatulus. The sequence continues at coordinate 19,455 of JASTWL010000747.1, read as the reverse complement.
CGTATACATGTATGTACACATATACAGTTATGTCCAAAATTATTAGCTCGCAGCGTATGAATGACATCCACTATATACACAGTTATATCATGGAAGAAATTTTATAGTCTTCTGCAGAGAAATGTTTTGAAAATTGATATCAAAAATTATTTTCCTAACAGGATAATGCTCTCACATAGCCACAAAAGAAGTAAATTATAATTTGAGCAAAATAAAGTCAAACTCTTATATTGGCCATCATAAAGTCTTGACTTTAAAACCTTATTAAACAAATAGTAGGTCTTACTGGGAGGAGGGAGAGAGAGAAGGTTTAAAAGCGAAAATGCAATTGAAAAGAAGAATTATGGCAATGTTAAAAGAGTGGGATAAAGCACTTTTGCATCTAACTATGAAAAATTTCATCAACTAATGAAAAATTTAATAAAGTGTATTTTAAAAGTTATAAAACATAGAGGAGGAGTAACAAAATATTAAATATTTGTAAATAAAGATGTGTAAATAAGGATTGCAAATAAAGACTTCTATTTATAATCTTTAATTTACTTATTTTTATGTAGATTACTTATTTTGTTACTTATTTTTATGTAAATTTTAGGAAATATGGAAAAAAATATTCGCTTGCCTAATAATTTTGGATATGACTGTATAATAATACACACATATTTACATACGAACATTTGTATTATAATTCCATTTTATTTTAATTATACATTATATCATAATTATATATTGTAAAACTATAATTATAAAACTTATTTCAGATAGCCAGATTATAAAAATTAGCTTATTATACTAGGTTTTTAGAAAACAGGTTAAAAATTGCGAGGTTCTATCCATTATAACATCATTGTGTGGCAGTTGCATGAAATACAAACAATACCACATTTATAAGCCGTTTATCGATGGCGAGTGGAATATGTGCCAAATCGATAGTCCGGCCAAGTCACTCTACCATCTTTCCTGTAAATGACGACACAAGCTCTGTACAGGTATACACGTGCACACGCACATAGATGTACTGTCACACTTTCCTGCTTTTAGTGACGTTGCGACTCACGCGATTAGCACTTTGCACGTTCCGATTTTAAAAAGACAGCCGCTTAATTTGCGCATCAAAACTCTGAATAAAATTGTTATTTTTGCTTTGTAATTTCGTAATTATACAATATCCCAAGAATTGCAATACAATTTTCACAGTTCCTTAATTTCTTTGACCAAACAATTTTTTTAAAGGTTTACTTTTTCCCTAAACTATTTTAAATTAAAGAAACATAATATAATCATATTTAATTAATTTACTAAATTAAATGTTCTTAAAAATATATTTTATATGATACAGAGCTATGAGAAGTTTTAATGTAAGATTAACCTTTTCATAATAGAATAAGTTTCTATCTTTAATTTTAATTAAAATTTATTATTATTATTTTACTTTGTATACATAAAGATTACTAAGATTACTATAATTCTCGAAGTATAATTACTTTGTCTTAATAGACTGAAAACTAAAGTTACAAAAGCTGACAAAAGTGATATAAATTCTTATTAATAATTTGAAACTACATAAATAAATATTTCTTACATAGATTTTGATAAAAATTTAAATTTTGCTGTTCTTACTATTTTTATATTATACTATACTTTATTTGACACAGAAAAAAAAATAAATTATTTGATTTGTAATGTTTAATTATTTTCTGATTAAAAAGAGAATTTATATTTTTAAGGCACTGTACTATGTACACGGGAATAGATATAACAGATTAGACGGATAGATAGAGTGTACTCATGCACGCAGTGTCCTCGTCGATCGCTAAATAATTTATGCACGACATACGTAATCCATATTACCGTAATTCACTTACAGCATTTACTTAGCTAGCTTCGCTACATATATCAATGAAGTGACGTCCATCCAGACGAAGGAAGACAGTGTATCAATGCGCATTCTAACATTCTTATCAACGATCGGAACATTATTATGTCATGCTCTACATTTAACGCTAAAGCCGTTCGATATGCATTTCACGCTAAAATTACATGATTATTATTACTTTTTACTAATTTTATATAGCTATTTTTATTGTTCTTATATTAATTTTGTTTATATTTAATTTTACTTTTTTATTTTCTATTGATTATGTTACTATTATTATGATTATGTTATTATTATCACTATAACGTTATTATTAATTTCTTTTATTAAATAACTCAGGATTTACAATTATATACATATAATTATTAGTTTACAGTTATTTGCATTGGTATTTTGCAAAAGTTTTGATTGAAAAAGAGATTAAACGAGATAAAAAAAATCTATATCTTTTTTTTATTTAGTCCAAAATTTTTAGAAGTTTTAATATAGCTTATAAAATCTTATAAATAATATAACAGTATTAAGTACTATTATCATTAACTTATTTGCGTTACATCAATTCTTTTAATATTTTACTACATTACTTGTGTATAGTATGTGTATAGTCATTTAACAAATCGTTTACCGCAACTTTGTACGAGTAACCACATAATTTATCGTAGGTCGATATATATAGTTCCGTCCAAGAGTTTCGCAGCCGATAATATTTCACATTCTCGTTCGTGGAGTTTCTTATTCGCGGAACTGTTATTCCGCGAAACTTGCCGCATTTGTGAGTCATCGTACTTTCAATTGACCAATTATTATCGAACGTATTTTTCGTTATTCTGCTCGACAATTTTCATTTCAATGCATCGTAATGTCATAGAATTATCTCATATTTCATTGAGTCGTTCTATATATGTCATTATTAATTCCATTATCCTTATTATGTCTGTACAGGGTGTCTTTAAAATTTGCTTTGTATTTTAAGAACGGCTGAAAATATGGAAAAATGTTGAAATGTTTTCCACTTCTCTTTCCCCCAAAAATAACGGAAGAGAACAACTCGAAAATTTTAAATGACAAGAGAGAGGAGAGAGAGAGAGAGAGAGAGAGAGAGAGAGAGAGAGAGAGAGAGAGAGAGAGGGTATAAAGCCCCTTGCACAATGCCAGGCAACAGGCAATAGGAACAGGAAATAACCAAAAAATCGTTAATTACAACCTAAAAAATTCGAATGCTATGATTGGTTGGCAACAGGCAATAGGCCCAGAATTTCCAACGGGACGAAAACTCTATGTCTATTGCCTGTGTCACTGTTTATTCTGCATTTATACATGATTTCTGATTTCTATTCCCTGTTCCTATTGCCTGTTGCCTGGCATTGTGCAAGGGGCTTAACAGTTTCGAGTATTTATAATATCCACCTCATTTAAAAGATCTTGTTAAAAAAAATTTTTGGGTACAAATTTGGGGCCGCTACATTGTCCATCCAAAATGGCGCAAATGATCAAATTTAAAAAAATGTTCTTTTTGTATCTCTATTTTTTATAGCATGATCGAAGAGAATTGTATAGGGTAACTCCGGTATTTACGCCGCGCGAGGATTTACGCCGCAAAAGTCAGAAAAAATAGAAGGAATAAAGATACTTGCTCGAAATTACACTGTTATGTGCCTTTATGCCATATTAGTATTGTGTTGTAATTTTAGTTCTTTATTGTTAATATTAACGAAACCGTCGTGAGTTGAATCGATTTCTCACCGCACTGTAAAAAAATTGTGTAAAATTACGTGTAATTTTGAGACCCACTATAATAGTGTAAATTTCCACGCATTTCTAACTTTGCAGTACGGAAGGAAAAAGTAATTTTGTATTACAATTACAACAGTTACAAATTACAAATTACAAATGGAAATTTACACGTTTATAGTGGGTCTCAAAATTACCTACTATAATAGTTGTAATTTTACAGAATTTTTTTACAGTGCGTAGTAAATAGCGCGATCATATATTACGACCTACGTAAAATGATTACTGTTGCGAATGTAAAAGGTTTAATGGTTATTTCATGATACATAAGTGTAGAGGGGTAATAAAGGATGGAATACAGCAAAATACAAGTGCATAGCTTTTGTATTCTTTGTTTAGCTTGATATCTTGTATATCCCTCCTGCTTAGGATATACGGCATTTTTAGCATGTGGGATTTACCACAGTACAGACACTTTATAAAAATCGGAATCTCCTATGAGTTCTTTGTCTTTCTTTTTCTTGGATCGTACACCAATAACCTTTAATGCATTTATCGTTCGTCTACTTTCTTTTTAAAATTTTTCAGTTTTATAATTTGTTTATCATTTTTACATCTTAATAAACTTTTTACACACATTTTATAACTTATTATGACATTTTATTGCCTTATTTGTAAACATTATTTGTAATTTTTTATAAGGCGTATATTTCACCCATAAATGTCTTATATCCCACCTCTATGGGATATATGGCAAAATGCAAGGGTTTCTAAACGTTTTTTCTTTTTTTTTTTTTTTGTTTGTTAAATACAAAGAATAAATATTTTATATTTCTAACTTTTTTAAAGTAGTAAACAATATAAAGTTTTTATTGGTATAATTTATTTGTGTTAAACATAGTAAATAGTACTCGATAAATTAAGTTTTTCTCAGGTGCGGCGTATATACCGAAGTTACACTCTAAGGTGGCAAAATATTTAGTCGAGAAAAAATTTCAAGAGTAATATTAGGCATGTTAAGAAGAAGAGAATCAAGTGGGACACTTAAAAAATAACATTTGAAAATAACGATTTTCTGAAACTTATTTAAATATATATATGTCCTTATATACAATCTTATATAATCATATATGACCATATAAGCTCTTATCAGGCCAAAATTCATATATTCATATAATGTCTTATATGAACATATAGGCAAAATGCATTATATGAACATATAAGACATTATAAGAGAGAGATATTTTTTATATGTCCTTATATAATCTTATATAATCATATATGACCATATAAAATCTTATCAGGCCAAAATTCATATATGAGCATATAAGATCGCTTCTTATATAAACTTATAATGTCTTATATGAACATATAAGACATTATAAGAGATATTTTTTATATGTCCGTATATAATCTTATATAATCATATATGAACATATAAAATCTTATCAGGCCAAAATTCATATATGAGCATATAAGATCGCTTCTTATATGAGCACATAAGACATTAAAAGAGATTTTTTTTCCTGGGCGATTTTGTTGATTCTGTTCATTGATAACTTCAATCTCTTGCATTAATTGTATTATAATTATGAGCATTGAAGAGCTTTGTCTCCTATGATTTTAATAAATATTTTATTATTAATATCCTGATAAGCTAAATCAAGATAAACCCATAATAATAAAAATTTAAACAGTTAAAGGTCGACATTATAATATAAAAAATGAAAGATTTTGATAATGCCATTCCACGTTAAATATCATTTAAAATGCTATCATATTGAAAATTCTATTAAAATTTTACATTATGAAAAATTTGATTAAAAAATTATAGATCTACTTTCTCTTGTTCTGCAAAATGATCGATATTATAGTGCGGAAAATAGGAAACATCGATTATCATCTTTTGTCGATTCTTATCACATGTGTATTTTGCACTGACACGTTTTGTCGCAGAACGTGGTGACAATCGATCCGCTGACAAAATCCTGCACGTTGGAAAATACCGCCAGTGGAAGTGGAAAAGTCTACCAATTCGACGCTACATTCAGCCCGTCCGCTACAACAGAGTCGGTCTACGAAGATGTAGGTTCCGTAATCGTTGAGGCTGTCTTAGAGGGTTACAATGGCACTGTGTTTGCTTACGGTCAAACTGGTTGCGGGAAATCATTTACAATGCGAGGATTCATCGAACGTGCATTGGAACATCTATTCGAGGCGACTTCCACCGCCAGTTCCGAAACAAGGTATTCTTCAAACTCTTAAACAATATTTGCCGCGGTATATAGATAAAATTATCTAGATAAAGAAATGGAATTATCTTTATTTTATCTAGATGGAAAAATACAAAGTATATTCATCTTTATCTTGGATGAAAAATCATGTTATCTTATCTAATAAAAATTATCTAAGATAAAATTTTCTTACTTTCTGCTATTTCTTTACCACAGTTTAAATTAAATTGGATTTCAGAACATTATATATAGGGTAACTCCGGTATATACGCCGCAAATAAGGAAAACTTAATTTATTCAGTACTATTTAACATGTTTATGGCAAATAAATTATACCAATAAAAACTTTATACTGTCTACTACTATAAAAAAATTAGAAATATAAAATATTTATTCTTCGTATTTAACAAAAATTAACTTTTAGAGACCTTTGCATTTTTGCCATAAATCCTATAGGGATTTATGGGATAAATGATATTTATAGTTAGAATATAAGCTTTATAAAAAATTATCAAGTAATGTTTATAAATAAGGCAATAAAATGTCATAATAAGTTATAAAATGTGTGTAAAAAGTTTATTAAGGTGTAAGAATAATAAACAAATTATAAAACTGAAAAATTTTAAAAAGAAAGTAGACGAACGATAGATGCATTAAAGGTTATTGTTATATGATCTAAAAAAAGAAGGAAAAAGAACACATAGGAGATTTCGATTTTTACAGAGTGTTATACTATGGCATAAATCCCGCACGCTAAAAATGTTATATATCCTAAACAGGTGGGATATACAAGATATCAAGCTAAACAAAGAATGCAAGATCTATGCACTTTTATTTTGCTGTAGGTATTCCATTCTTTACTATCCCTCTACATTTATGTATCATGAAATAACCATTAAACCTTTTGCATTCCCTACAGTAATCATTTTACGTAGTCGTAATATATGATCGCGCTACTTACTACATTGAAAAATCGATTCAACTCACGATGGTTTCGTTAATATTAACAGTAAAGGACTGAAATTACAACCAATACTAATGTGGCATAAAGGCACGTAACAAAATAATTGCGAACAAATACCTTCATTCCTTCTATTTTTTCTGACTTCTGCGCTGTAAATCCCCGCGCGACAGGAGTTACCCTATGTATAAAATTGTGTGAAGACATTTATGAAAAAAGTAAATTATTTACACTACAAAAATGTCATTACACTCTAAAATAGATCAACTTCTAGTAGTAGCAGAGAGGATTTCTTCCACAATATTGAAAAAAAATGAAAATATTAAATAAACAATTATTAGAAGTAACATCAAAGCACTTTTATATTTGGAATTAAATAAATGAAATTGAAAGAACTCCAATCTCTTATAAATTTTCAAAATGTTGAAAACATCTTTCTTAAATATAATACACATCCCTGCCACACACACACACATCGCCGGTGTCAGTAGAACGCCTTTTAAATTTAGTACAGCAAATAAGTGTACATCAAAATCGCTTATCAGACAAAACATTCAAAAACTTTTATTTTTGAGAAATAAAAACTGAAAATAAAATTGTGAATACTGTTTTAATATCTCTTTTATAATCTGTGTATTTTTTTATAATTTTTTATAAATAGTCTGATAAACACAAAATTATCTAGATAAATCACGATAATTGTTTTATTTTTTATCTAGATTAATTAATAACAAAATTATCTTTACCTCATCTAAGATAAATTTACGGATTTTCATCTTATCTTCAACTCAAATGATTTTGAAATCATCTAAGGCAAACGCTACTCTTAAATCAATTTCTACGAAAATATATAATACATAATATTCCATTTTAATGGAAACAAAACATGTTCAGGATAATTCAGAACAAATTTTGTCCTTGAAATGTCGTATTCCTGATTTAATTCTGAGACTACTTTTTTCCTAAATTTTGTTCAAAGCTTAGAGTTTTTAAATTATAAAAAGAAATAGTTTGCTTATCACAGGTCGGGTACAAGAGATAGGCAAGGACGGCACTCAACATCACAACTCACAATCAGACGCGGGCGCTTACGTGAACCTTCCCTCCCCCACGCCAGCGCCCTGTATACCCAACCTGTGATAAGCCTGTTTCTTTTTACTCTCTAAATCTGAATCAGTGACTATTCACTGATTCAGATTTAGAGAGTATAATTCAAAAACTAAGCTTTGTACAAAACTTTGGAAAAGAAAAAATCGTTAGATTAGAATTAAGGAATTTCAAGGACAAACATGTGTTCTGAACCACATTGTTTAAACACGAATCGATTTACACAACGAAAACAGCTTATACAAAAGTTATTCAATTTTAAGAGAGAAATATAAAAGTTCTTTACATATTATATAGATTATATATTTCTTCTCAAATGCTTATTATTACATTTTCTACGTTCAGGTATTTGGCGTTGCTCAGTTATCTCGAGATCTACAACGAGCGATTACGAGATTTGTTACAAGACGACACTGGGGAAACCCTGACACTGAAAGAGGACCCCACGAAAGGTACCTACGTCGCGGGTGGATTACGCGAGGTCACCGTCAAAGACGCGACCGAATGCGCCGCATTGGTTCAACAGGGCGATCAAAGGCGAGCCGCAGCCGCGACGAAGATGAACGCTGCCAGTTCGAGGAGTCACGCTGTTTTAACTCTGTCACTCGAGGCGATCGCCATCAATGACGATGATAAACGTGGTAATGCTATCAGGAGAGGTCGATTGCATTTAGTCGATCTAGCTGGATCCGAAAGGCAAACCAGGACTGGAGCTACGGGAGATCGTTTGAAAGAAGCTGCCAGTATCAATCTGAGTTTATCGGCATTGGGGAATGTTATTAGTGCGTTAGCTGCCGGAAATGGAAGACACGTCCCTTACAGGTATTATGTAAAATAATTTTCTTACATAATTGTTCATGAATTTTCAGCTTTTTCTTTTCTGATTTACACCACTATACTTGATGAAGTTTTTATTTTACATTATTTACGTAATCAAAAATTGTATTTACTTAATTTTCTCATTTGAAAATTATGTCCAAACGTTAAAAACCCCATATAGCCCAGTAAAATGACAAAATTTGGAGGAAATAATTCGAACAGGGCTGAAACTTTGTAAACAGGCTTGTTTTAGGGTACTATTTAACATATTAAAAGTCCCCATGAGTAGACGCTACGTTGCGGGCAGGGGAGGGTCCAAAAGGTCCAAAAAACCAGTTTTTCGCAAATAACTCGGAAAATATCAACTTTACGGAAATTTATGTAGATATAAAAATTGTAGCTTACAAAATTCCGCACAATTTCGTTTTTGATTCAAGTCTGTATGACCAAATGGAGCAGAGATAGAATTTTTTTAAACACCGGTAGTTTTGCGACGCAACGAAAACGCCTACGCGCGTCGCGCATATATATATGCATTCATATATATATGAAGTAATGAAAAAAGGTGAAAAATTATTATCCACATATTTTTGAACTAAAATGTTAATTTAACAAAAAATTATTTTTTTTCTTCAATATTTAAACGCCTGTAACTCATCAACATTTCAATGAAAAAAGGTCTACGACGTCTCATTTTAAAGAGAATTAAAATATCTTTAAGAAAAATACATAACATTACTGCCTCCAACCAATCAGAAAAAGTTATTTTCCAAAATGCACTCAAAAATGACATTTTTATCGATAAAATGTCGTTTTTGAGTGCATTTTGGAAAATAACTTTTTCTGATTAGTTGGAGGCAATAATGTTATGTATTTTTCTTGAAGATATTTTAATTCTCTTTAAAATGAGACGTCGTAGACCTTTTTTCATTGAAACGTTGATGAGTTACAGGCGTTTAAATATTGAAGAAAAAAAATAAATTTTTGTTAAATTAACATTTTAGTCCAAAAATATATGGATAATAATTTTTCACCTTTTTTCATTACTTCATATATATATGAACGCATATATATATATGCGCGACGCGCGTATTCGTTGCGTCGCAAAACTACCGGTGTTTAAAAAAATTCTATCTCTGCTCCATTTGGTCGTACAAACTTGAATCAAAAACAAAATTGTGCGGAATTTTGTAAGCTACAATTTTTATATCTACATAAATTTCTATGAAGTTGATATTTTCCGAGTTATTTGCTAAAAACTGGTTTTTTGGACCTTTTGGACCCTCTCCTGCCCGCAACGTAGCGTCTACACATGGGGACTTTTAATATGTTAAATAGTATCCTAAAACAAGCCTGTTTACAAAGTTTCAGCCCTGTTCGAATTATTTCCTCCAAATCGACAAATTTCGAGTCATTTTACTGGGCTAATAAGAATTAAGAAACACTGCAATTGCAATTCAATTTTGACATCTGTCTTTAGATGATTTAATTATTATGCAATAAAATACAATATTAATTATAATATTATACTTAATTATACACACACATAATTCTTTAACACAGATTCCACTTTCTTAAGATTTTACAAATTATCGAAAAGAACAAGATAAAAAGTAAAAATTAAAATTATAAGGCTCTCGTGATTAAATCAATTAAAGGGAAAGAGGCAATAAGAGCCGACGCGGTAAATAGGGCGCAAGTTGTATATATTTCTTAATCGTCAGTACATAAAAGATTCGCGAACGTTTCGACCATTTTTTGTGGTCATCTTCAGCGCAACTTAAATTCAAAATTATATTATAACGCGGTCATAAGGCTATTGTATACTCGCACGCTCATTTTCCATGCGGTCAGTCCGGTGTGTGTGCGTCACTCTGCAGTCGAAACGTTCGCGAATCTTTTATGTACTGACGATTAAGAAATATATACAACTTGCGCCCTATTTACCGCGCCGGCTCTTATTGCCTCTTTCCCTTTAAGATAAAAAGTAATTATAAACTAAAGGTACTATGATTCTTCTCAGAGATAGTAAACTGACGAGACTGCTGCGAGACAGTCTGGGTGGGAATGCCAGAACTTTGATGATCGCCTGCGTAAGCCCAAGTGACATCGACGCTGAAGAGACCCTCAGCACTCTGCGCTATGCTGCCCGAGCTCGTTGCATCAAGAATAAGCCAATCGTCAATGAAGACCCTAAAGACGCTCTTCTTAGACAATATCAATTAGAACTTCAACGTTTAAAGAAGTTGCTTGACTGCAGCGACCCATTAAACGCTGGATCGGACTTCCAAAAGGATGCAGAGGAAGAAAGAGAGAAACAATATTCCGACGAGGTGATGCAATAATCGTATAATTTTTCTATTCTATTATACTTTTTAATTTTACAAATATATATGTACATAAATGTTCTTATTAATTATTCTACAAATATCTCTTGTACAGTCACTCTATACATTTATTGTTATTATTATTAATTATATATTGCTAATATAGTTTTATATAAATTTAATTATAAATTTTTAGAATATAATTTGTATATTCAATATAAACAATCTTCTATTTATCTATTTCTTTGTAAAAAAAAGAGTTGCATATTTTTTAAATTTAACTTCAAAATACATTTAATACTTTTCACTTGCATACACGTTGATACGATACACTAGCATACGATACAAATTGTACAATTATGTAACAATAAGAAAGATATAAATATGATTAAAGGTGGAGAGACTACGGAAAGAGTGCGAGAGTTCAAATTTGTCAGCTCAAAAACTAAAAGAGGAGCTAGAAGCTCTGAAATTCCGTTACGAATCGGGATTAAACATGACGAACAATATTGACAAAACTGAAAATCTCAGTCAAGAATGTGAGAAGATGAATGAGTTGGATAAAGAACGAATGGAAAGAAGAAGAAAGAAAAGAGAGGCAGCTCTACAAGACGTTCTAAGAAGGTTGGAGAAACTGACGATTGGTGGAGAAGAGATCGGTAATGCGGAACTGAAAAAAAGGAGGGAGAAAAGAAGAAAGAAGCTAGAAGTTCTTGTAGGGGCGCTGGAAGCCAACGATGCCAATGGTAGTGTCTTCCAAGTATACGGCCAACTGAGGTTTGTACAATATTCATCAATGTTTATTTGTAATTTATCCGAAGACTAAAATCATTTGAAAAACCGCACTATTTTAAAAAATATTTTGAAAAGTTAATTTTTATTTTTTTCTACTTTAATAAAAAGGACCCCGCACAAAACCATAGGAAAAAGTCGTTCTGTCGAATTGGCTAAAACTTTGGGAATCGGTACTACCGATAGCGCTAAGGATAGCGCTAAGAACGGGTAGCGCAAGCCAAGAGCCATATACTCGATCTGGCCGTATCAGTAACTTGGCCATATTAGCTGCACGAATGTTGCGTAGCTATTGCTTATCCTGACAGTCTTCACACATTCTCTGAACAAGTCCCGTCTCAATGCGGAACAAGTTCCGTCTCAATGAGTGCCATCGATGCGTGCGTAGGTAACCCATGTAAGCTAGATCTGTTGGCCATATTCCCAACTTTTGACCTCTCGTATCTTGAAAACTGGCCATTTTCGAACTTCACGCCCATTAAAACTTTTGATCAGCATCACATAAACTACCGATTCCCAAAGTTTTAGCCAATTCGACAGAACGACTTTTTCCTATGGTTTTGTGCGGGGTCCTTTAATAATTTAAAAAATAATTATTTCTTGTTAAAAGAAGTAATATTCAAACAGAATAATGTAAAATAAAATTATGTTTAAAAGGGAATAACAGATGAAGGATAGTAATGATATAAATATAATAGAAAAAAAGAGATACTAGCTCGTGATTGAAGAACAAAATATTGACTTTTGCTTCCTCATAGAGGAAGCTTTGTGATAGTGGAAAAAAATTTTTCGAGATTTTGATGGAAATAGGTTTAGAATGTTCCAAAATGTTGAGAAATCACATTAGTAGAAAATGTCCGGAAGTATGTGTGTGTGTGTGTGTGTGTGTGTGTACGGATTTTTGTACATGCATCTACTTCTACAATTTTTTAGATACCGGGCTGAAATTTTGCACACAAATAGAGTATCATGGAAAGTATGTTCTCTTCTAATTTTTTTAAAACCCATCAAACGGTATGGATTTTCGGGGGGTTTTCATTTATCAGAAAAATGTGTTTTACGCTGTAACTTTCTCAATATTTGAGATATCGGTCTATTTTTAATTCTATTATATTCTTCAGTCTTTTATACCCCTATTTCATTATAATTTTTTAAGATTTGGTTAATCAGTTCTTGAGTTACAGACGTTTGAAATTTCGGAGAATCCGTACATACATAGAAGCCTTATACAGTTTGGTCTAATCAACTAAATTTTAAAGAATTATATATGAAATAGGGGTAGAAAAGACTGAAGAATATAACAGAATTAGAAAAAGTTGCCAATAATTAATACTAAATTGTCCAAAAACATCAATTTTTAAAAAGTCTCAAGCGGTTGAGATTTGAGGTATAGTCTTTATACATATAAGGGTTATTATTTCATAATTTTAGTAATAAAAGCAATTTTTATATATTTAAAAAATTATTTTAAAGTAGAAATAAAAAACTAATATATAAATAAAAAAATGGAACAAAATGGAAAAATTAAGAAATATCCAAAATTAGTAGGGATCATTTTAGTAAAAACATTAATTTTTTAATTGATTTTTGTAATAGTATAACAAATATTAGTCGCAATAAAGATTATCACAATAAAAAAAGTGTGCAAGTAGGAACTTGCACATTGCTTCCTCATAGTTTTTAAGTTTGCAAGTAGAAACTTGCACATTGCTTCCTTATAATTTTTAAGTGTACAAATTATAAATTTGAACATTATACTTTCTCACAATTTTCAAGTATGCAAATTATAAATTTGCACGTTGCTTAATTAACATTTTCGCTCATAAAACTTCCTCTATGAGGAAGCCAAATTAATAAATATCTACTAATAATTATACATTAAAAAAGGCTTCCTCATAAGAGGAAGTTTTATGAGCAAAATAAAATGTTGATTAAGCAACGTGCAAATTTATAATTTGCATACTTGAAAATTGTGAGAAAGTAATGTTTAAATTTATAATTTGTACACTTAAAAATTATAAGGAAGCAATGTGCAAGTTTCTACTTGCACACTTAAAAACTATGAGGAAGCAATGTACAAGTTTCTACTTGCACACTTTTTTATGTCTTTTTTATGTACAACTTATTTATATCTCTATAAATTTTAATAAGTATATTTTTATTAATAATAAATAAATGATCACTATATTTAAATTTTTAAAATAACAGATCGACAGAAGATGCACTGAAGAAGATGGCGAAGCGAGTAAAACAATTAGAAGCTGAGGCAGCAGATCTCCAGGCATCCTGGGACGCCGAACGTCGCGAGCTCCTTCGGAGAGAACTGTTAACGTCCCAATTGTGCGACCTCATGGTACCCTATCTTCGTCCTGGCTGCCTCTTTCGAGATATTGCAGCGATGAGAGAGGCGGCGACCTGGTGCGATGAGCTAGGACGATGGCGCTTGCCGGATGTGTCCCCTCATATACCTCTACCTCCGGCCGCTCCCACGGCGCGGGCGGATATTCTTCACCTCACCGGTATTTCCTCCAAGGCGGATCACAATAACAATAGTAATAATAATAGTAGCAATGACGAGAATGATAGTGATCAAGATAACGATAACGAAGAAGACGGTAGACGAGATATACAGGAAAAAAACGGCTGGAATGCCGTGAACACTTATTTTCGAAGAAGCAGAGTGGATACTCTTCTAGCACACGCAAGGGAAGCGAAGACTTTCGGTAAAATTATATCATATGCGCGAGTATTATATGTTTATATTTATGTGTACGCTACTATTTAATTCGCTTATTTGCTGCAACAATAACACAACTCAAAAAACAAAGTTTTCTAGAGAATAAACTTGAATGTTTTGAACCATAATTTTGTTATATTATTTTTTAATGCAATTTTGAAGTAATAACTAGAGAAATAAGAGTATCTAGCTATATACAAGGATCGGTACAAAAGTAATGCCCCCTAATTTTTTTCTCAGATAATTTTATTCCTGGAACTTTGATGTTTATATGAGTTTAATCTTACATCTTTATAGTGCACATTTATTATTTTTCCACATAATCACCATCTGTTTCTATACACTTTTGCCCTGTGAATAAGACGCTGTAAACTCGTGCGGTAAAAGTCTTTGTTGTATCAATTTCTTGATATCCGCGACTCGTGTCGCATGCGTATGTGGACGCTATTATTATTACTGTAGATGGTCGAATAATAAAAGACACCTTTTCCGTGTCGACTCTCCGCTTGAGACTCCTGCGTATACAAAGAAAAAGTCTTGACTAGACTCGCCGTCCTCGCCGTTCAGTGTTCGACCGACAGCGCTACCAAGTAGTAACTAGCGAAGTAACTAGCGAAACATAGATCCCTATAGGCGAGCTACTTAAAAACTATTCGTACGCAACACTTATTTGCTTTTATTCTTGAGGGCTCGATCAACACATTTCTTTAGCTCATCGGCATCTAAAAATTGGTGTCCACAAAGTGTATCTTTCAATAGGCCGAAGAGGCGCCAGATCCGGAGTATGAGAAGGATGAGGAAGAACAGTCTATTACAGTTCAGCAATTGCCTCCCTCATCCGCGGACTGGTGTGGGGCCGTGCGTTGTCATGAAGAATAAAAATCTCATTATTCAAATTTTTGTCAGGTCAAATTCTACAGACGAGTGACGATGAGCTAAAGAAAAGTGTTGATCGAGCCTTTACGAATAAAAACAAAAGACTTTTACCGTACGAGTATACTGTATCTTATTCATAGATTGCAAAAGTGTATAGAAAGAGATGGTTATTATGTGGAAAAATAATAAATGTACACCATAAAGATGTAAGATTAAACTCATGTAAACACCTAGTAAAAGTTCCAGGAATAAAATTTTTTGAGAAAAAAATTAGGAGGCATTACCTCGTATATATATATTTTTTTGTTTTGCGTTGGAGATAAAAAATGCCTAACGCATACCCTGAAGCCGGTTTCCAGGGTTATGTCGGGCTTGCACCGGGTAAAAAACATCCCCGTGCAACCAATCCAACATGGAGAAAATTGCTACGGTTGTTACAACATTCTCTATGATTGAAAAAGAAATGTATGTGAATTAATTATATAATAATATTCAAGTTATATTGATATTACATTAAATGTAGCTAAGATATTCATCTGTACGGTTCTTATAATTGTATAGTTCTTACTATAAGTAACATTCGGTTACAATACCCTCATATATAGTTACCTCAGGATTATTGGTACTCTCTCTAAAGTGGCAGTCTGCAGCATAAATACATAGTATGGTTGAGAGATCTATAAGATATAGTTGCACAATACAGCACTGATTGTGAGAGTTCAGTACAATCGCAGAGTCACTTCCAGAGTACTATGGTTTCCATAACCCTTTTGCATTGATGAACGAAAAATAACATTAGTATTCTGTTGCAGCAACCCTAACTTTTTCTCCGTGTATTAGCTCTTTATTCAGTATATATTAAATTTTCACCTTTCTTTTACAAAACAACTCTAAAATGACAATTTTTAAGTTACGTTGTTGTAGTAGCAAATGAGCGATATGTGTGCATATGTGTATACGCACATATATAATATATATATATATATATATATATATATATATATATATATATATATATACAGGGTTGGGAAAGTTACTTTTTAAAAATAACTAGTTACAGTTATCGTTACCGAGTCAAAAAGTAACTAGTTACCGTTACTAGTTACTGATTCTCAAAAGTAACTCGTTAACGTTACAGTTACTTAAAAAGTAACGATTAGTTACTTTTTCAGTTCCTTTTTTAAAATGTTAAAACAAGATTAAGATTACAGAATAAAACGTTTAATTTTAACATGATAATTTTAAACTTAAAATTCTTAATAAAATGTATTATGTATGAAACTACACTACTATTTAGATCTAGGATTATCTCAATAACGTTTAAACTACAAGGATTATATAGGGTTATTTGGATTATAAAATAATAAAATATAAACTCGTTAATTTTATCTATATTTTTGATTTATTTTTAGTAAAAGTTGATACTCCATTATGTTATCATGTAGGCGACCTCTTGAAGGTTGACAGACAGAATTACCGATACTAAACCATCCTTTCAACTGATGCACTGCTTGGTAAAGCCGTATTAAATTTAATGAATAGTTTTTTTTAATTTCGGGAAATCGTTTAATAGTTCAATATCAGTCCCTTTTGACTTCAGAAATCGTTGCAGTTCTTCTTCTCCGGACTCCGAAGTTGATGTCGATTGTAGATGAAATGTAAAAAAATCGTCGTAATCATCATTTTTACCAGAGTTTGGAGAATTTTCATTTGAGCGTATGCCCAGCAAATCTTCTAAGTAGCTTTCAGCTAGTTTTTTCTTTTCTCCAATTAACCAGTTTAATTTAAATTAGGATGTAGACAACTTGCGATAATTAACTCCTTCTTTTCGAATGTTGTACAAAATCTAAAATTTAAAATTATATATTATATATTAAAATGTTTATATTTGTACAATGTTTTTTTTACAATAATGCGAATACTTCAAATAGAATGAAAATTGTAACGCACTATTTAAAATGAGTACAGTAATATTAGTAATATAGATACCTATACTTCAACCAAATCGCTTTAAACTTTAAACTATACAAGTTTATGTTGAAAATTTTTCGGTCAATTGACCTTTTCACATTTGTAGTCCTATAATATAACTGTAACTTCCAACTTCTATATTAGTGGCTGACATGTAACAAATTGTCACTACAATAGATATTTGTTTATGTAGAAGCCAAGAGTTAGTCATTGCAGGACCAAAAATAAAAATGTATTAATCACCCGAATACCGAATATATACCTTCAAATATAAAAAACTTACATAGCTATCTCTAACGTGATCATAGTGGGTCCCGATAAGAAAAGACGGCACGATGTAACACAAATGACACGTAAGTCACGTAACACACCTTCACAAACACTTCACAAACACTTTTAGGACTTTTAGCACATGAAAAATCTATCATGTACACGTGTGAAGAAGAAACCGAAAAGTCAGCCATGTGTCTGTGAAGCTAGCGTCTCATTTTGCGGAAACTCACAAATTATTGAGAGTTCTGACTTCCTTTTCAATAGTTCTAGAGTTCCTGATAGTTTAAACAAATAGTTCTGGCCATTAAAGCCAAAAAACGCGTCAGTGCAAACTGAGACGCTAGGTTCACACAGCGTCTCACTTTGTCCTACACAAGTTCCACCACTGTATCTCATCAGATTTGCGAGATCTATAGTTCTATAACAGTTTATAAAGAGTTCTGCCATATAAAAGCAAAAAAATTAATTATAAGGTACTAAAAAAAAATTAAAATGTAACGAGTATATCGAGTTGAGACGCCAGTTGAAATCTCGGAGTTCCGGTTTATGTAAATATTTTTCGACTAGTTCTGAGCATATTGAAGCATTTTCTAAAGAGTTCCGAGCGTTAGAATCTTTGTTATATTTTAAAAAATTAATATTAACCGAAAGTAATCATGACGGAAACGATGAGACGCTGTGCGAAATCTTAGAGTTCCGGTTTATATAAAATATTTTTCGAGTAGTTCTGAACATACAGAAGCATTTTCTGAAAAGTTCCCGGCACTAGCATTTTTTAAATAATTTTTATCGCCCGAGAAAGACGCATTTGCGGGTATATGGGTGAGACGCTGTAGGAAATCTCGGAGTTCTGGCTTATATAAAATATTTTTCGTATAGTTCTAATTGTAAGTATATTGAAGCAATTTCCGAAGAGTTCCGGGCATTGGCAATGTTGCATAATTTTTAAATAAATTAATAACGCTCGAAAGTCAGGAATTTATCGAAAATAGGTGAGACGCTGGCCGTATTTCGACAGTTCTGTGAGTTCTGTTATAATTTTCGTGTAGTTCTGAACGTGTTCTAACGTTTTCTAAAGAGTTCTGGCGATAAGCATTATTTATTCATTTTTTAAATAATTTTTATCGCCCAAGAAAGACGCATTTACGGGTATATGGGTGAGACGCTGTAGGAAATTTCGGAGTTCTGGATTATATAAAATATTTTTCGAGTAGTTCTGAGCATATAGAAGCATTTTCTAAAGAGTTCCCGGCACTAGCAATGTTGTATAATTTTAAATAAATTAATAACGCACGAAAATTATAATAGAACTCACAGAACTGTCGAAATACGGCCAGCGTCTCACCTATTTTCGATAAATTCCTGACTTTCGAGCGTTATTAATTTATTTAAAAATTATGCAACATTGCCAATGCCCGGAACTCTTCGGAAATTGCTTCAATATACTTACAATTAGAACTATACGAAAAATATTTTATATAAGCCAGAACTCCGAGATTTCCTACAGCGTCTCACCCATATACCCGCAAATGCGTCTTTCTCGGGCGATAAAATTATTTTAAAAATGCTAGTGCCGGGAACTTTTCAGAAATGCTTCTGTATGCTCAGAACTACTCGAAAATATTTTATATAAACCGGAACTCTAAGATTTCGCACAGCGTCTCTTCGTTTTCCGTCATGATTACTTTTCGGTTAATATTAATTTTTTAAAATATAACAAAGATTCTAACGCTCGGAACTCTTTAGAAAAT